>BMAU01018387.1:0-132500 GCA_019973935.1 Trichonephila clavipes
GATTGTGTGGATGACAAATAACTTATATTAAGGATTGTAAGATGTTACTTTTAATAGAATGCATGCTGAATTGGAGTGATCTGCCAAATGGTTTTTAAGCAATTAATTATTTTTGCTGTGGTTTCACTTTTTGGCAAGAGGATTTGTGATTTGCTTCAGAAATGCCGTTTTACAGATGCGATGTTCTACATAACACTGTTCCAGAACATAAAACACACACTGCTTTGGTGCCTCTACTAATCTCATGCTATATATTTAGAATCATCAAGTTTGAAATTCTCTGTTACACTTACGATCTTGCACTTTTTGTTCTTTTGCTGAACCAGCCATACTAAATAACAGTTAAAAATCGTAAATGTAACACAAATAAACTTTAAAATACAGTTATGCGTAAACAAATTTTGCATCTTAAACAACTGTAGTCCGTGACATAACTTAGGCAAGATAATAACAAACGAGGATGTTCCCCGTCACCCTGATACCAGTCACTCGCATTTGTTCGTAATACTTCATAGTGAACTTAGCTCTTTTGAAATGAAATAGAAACCATTTTGATGACTGGCGTGCCCAAAATATTGTGTCGCGTGCCACTGATTCGCAATTTCTTCCATATATCATAAAACTCATTCACATGGGGGGGAAAAAGCAACAGAAAAATATTATTAACAACTTTCCTAAAGAAAAAGAGACGGAGTGGAACATACCAGTAAGTTTGAAAGTCAAATATATGATAATCAAAAGTAGTATTTTAGGGGTTAAAAGAAATGTAATAAAAAAATCTCTCATCTTGGGATTACAGTAAAGCAAACAAAATGACTTTTTTAATTTGGTTATAGGATCAAAGATAGCTAATGAGCGTTTGAAGTGGAATCTTTTATTTTTGTTAATCACTAGATGATAAAAATAAATTATATTAGTGCAAATGTGTATTTTTTATTATGTCAGAAAGCATTTTGCTTTACTTCATTCATAAAAAAATATTTTTTAAACCTTTTATTTCAATATGCTTGCGCCCCCCCCACTCGCAGGGTTACCGCGCCCCCTCCAGGGGGCGTGCCCCACAGTTTGAGAAACACTGTTAAAAGGCAATATCAAACGCGAATTAGCTGGTACAGCGATGAAACCGAAATAGTAATAACATTTAAACAAATAAACATTCAAATCAAATAATCAATAATTAACAATTGAATACCAAACGCGAATTAACTGGAATAGTAATGAAACAAAAATAGAAATAAAATTCTTTCTTTCAGACTTCTCAATATTTTTATTTTTGATTACAAATTTCCACTATAATATAAATCTAAATACATCGAGAACTTGATAAATATATATTAAGGAACAATGGAAAATTCTTTTCGTAAATTTTAAAAACAAGTAGCGCGATAAACTTTGTACAGTATTTCCCAAATACATAACAATCAACATACTCTACATCATTTAAATTTAACAACCCTTAAAATTGAGATGTTGTTTTTGTTATTACTAATGCCACCTGATCGGCAAAGGACAAACCCCGAAATTCATCATGTCAAAGGGCTAAGTGACCCCTGTCGTTAGCCGTAGCTTCGAGCACCATACAGGTGACAGAACGATTTTGCTCGTTTGCCCCAGGGGAGAAGACCCTGGTGGGGTCAGGGGCCTCCCACCTCTCTTTCCCTTCCACCAACTTCAGGAGAGGACTTGCGGCTCGATGGCTATTTAATGCGTACAGGCACTATACATTTACAAACATCCATGTCTTCTCTGGGATTCAAACCCAGGCCCAAACAGAAATTGAGATGTAAATCTCAGAATTTATTAAATTTAAGACGCATGTATGCATGCATCGTAAATACTTCTAATGCATGACTGTTGTCCCTGTATAGGCCCAAGCTACCACCATACACTACCATTACTCATTCAGTCAAAAGGTGGAAGTCGGTCGAGCTGATTTTTGCGATTGGAAGTCAAACACATTTATTTGTTTCGGGTTTGTACGAGTATTTGACAACGTATGCTATACACTGTCTACTTTTATGGGTCCTATGTGGGGCCTACAATTGTGTAGGGGCCCAGGATTTCAAGAAGTCTAAAGGGGTCCCTGGATGCGGTACAGTATCATTCAACAAATATTCTTATGAGACTTGATCTATAAGGATATAATATATTATTGATCTTTAGAAAAAATAAAATGGGTTAATGGTAAAATGGCAAATTCAAAATAAATTGAACAGAATAAGGCTGTTCTCCAAAATTTTCGATATCTTTTTTTTATTTTCTTACATTATTAACCATAAACATTTTCAGAGAACATTATGAAATAATACTTTAACTAAATATAATTTACCAAAAAGATTATGCTAATATGATGAAGTAAAGTAATTTCGAACTATACATTTTCATTCATTTTTTAAAGAATCCGGAAATATATTTAACAGATAATTTAAACTTCATTTTATATGCTTATTTATCTATAAAAATGTTAAATTGTATTTAGAAATTTAAGATTGTTTTAGCTTCTCATAATATTCTAGAGCTCCTCTGAACATTCGGAACTACTCGTAACGTTTGGATTCTAATCATAGTTGTTAGAAATCTCCAATACATAGAGGAAATTTCCAAAATATGATTAGAATCAATACATACGTTTCTCATTTTATTTGTTGATGCATATGGTTGATCATATGAATTAAATTTTAAAGGTAATGTATAATAAATGTATGAAATTATAAATAATATTACTCATTATATTATAATTGTTATAAATTCGATTTTAATTCTTTTTTAAATAATTTTCCAAACATGCTTGTGATGGAAGATTTTTAGAAATTTTTCTCATCGTACAATAATATCGGAATATGACAAAAGTACTAGTTTATATCCCCTAGATGACTAATATTTTAGAATATTGCTTTTTGTGGTTACTTTTCCATGTCGTTGGCGCAGACTATGAAGTCAACAACAGTGATACAACCGACACGCCAAACGGAATTTTTCACTGGTAATCTTTTACGACCACATTTCAAACGGAAGATCTCTTTGAAAAAAATTTACACAATATTAAAATGTTTATGTCTTGACAGTAAAAAATTCTTCGAAGTAATATTCATTAAAACTGCACCGGCGAAATGGAAAAATATTTTTTTCGTGTCACTGTATATAAGGAGTTGTATGTTCACTTAATTTTTCTAGCTGTGATTCAACTGGACGACGATCTTTTGAAGGCAAAATGAAAATTTGTGCTAAATAAATCAAATAATTTCTAAAACTTTCAGAATGAAGCACATCTGAAATCCTCTATCATGCCTGTAGCAGAAATGACATTAATGCGGTGTTACCTTTAGGATTACTTTCGGATGGTTATCAACTAACATTAGCATACTTTAAATCTAGTTGGGATCATTCAAAGAAACAAATTATGAAAAAAAAAGTAATATGTCATTGTAATTTAGAAAAAATCCTTAGTACTTTTTCGTTAACATTCGATTAAAAATACAAGCATTTTCTTTTTCTTTGTGATGACCTGCAGACATTTGTTTTCAAGATTATTACATTGATTTTCGGTAAATACAAAGTTTAAACTCAAACTGTTCGAATTTTCATTAGGTAAATATTAAAGATGCATGTAAAATTTTGTGTAAACTTTTATTTTTTACCTCCATTTACACAAACAACACACATATTTTTGGCAACTGCGAGGAAGTTGCACGTGATGATGATTTCTTCAAATGTAAACGAAATATTCTTGTCGGAACAGTGAGTTAGATATGACGCTGAGTAATGCTGCTTGAAATTGAATTCAGTTTAGTTTTTGATCCGTTGTTGTGCAGTATGGAACTTGACTAGTCGATTCATGTTAGAAGAACTTCAGTTGAAAAATATATTAATGTAACATGTCGCTTTTCAGAAACTTAATAAGTGTGATATTTTTGTTCTGTTTGTTTCATAACGTGTGGCCTGATTGTGTATTTCTGGATGGCAAATACGATCTGTCAGCATTGAATTTGTGAGTGAACTATTTCTCTTGCTGTTGCGATTTTCTCTTTTCGTGTTATGCATTATATATATTTATTCAGATTATTTTTGTTTTTGTAAATATACCATGTTACCGGCATTTAAAAGCAAATTAAATATTTATTTCGTGTTTGTCATAAATATGGCCTAATAATCATGTAAATGTTTAAAAAAATCGAACATTTTGATAATTATTATTAATTTGCTGCAATAAAAATAAATTTATGATGAAAACTGTAGAGTTTAATATTAGTATTGAAGTTCATCATTTCGGACATAAGAAGATTTAAAGGGATTTGTGTACTAAATCCCTAGAAAATAGCGAAAAGCATGTTGTAATATAAAATTTTAATGTTTCACTAAAAAAAATTATCTTTTAGGTTAAATTCCGATTTTTGCGGAGCATTATTTATTTTAAATATAATTATGCAGTTGTATATTTTGTTAGGGGAAAAATGAAACTTGGATAATACCTAAGAATATTACTCATGTCAGTGATAGATTTGTGTATTTAAACGATAACTGTAATTTTTATTGTGGTTGGATTATTGTAATGAATTAAGTAAATTATTTTAAAAGTGTGATAGAACTTTCAGTTTAACAAATCTTTTTAAAACGAAAATGTTTTGTAGCTTATATATTATACAAAGAGGAAAGTAAATTAGATTGATAAATTTTGTAAATTTTATTAAAATTTTTAATGTATATATAAATTTAATGAAAGGAAAAGTCTGAAATATAAGACTAAATTTTACTTTTAAGAATTCGAATTAAATTCAGAATTTGATAATTCTTTAAATAATTTTAGTATTATTTATTTTGCGTTATTAGTTATCCTAAATGGTGCATTATAGATAATGAAATGAAATTAGTATAATATTTGTATCTTATCCTCAGCCACATTTTTCTTGGGTGACTTTTTTATATTATAGAAAAATGGCTGTTTTCTCATTTGTATTCTTTAATTAAACTGTTTAAAAAGTCTTTGCGATTAGATTTTTTTTATTAAAAGTTTTGCTATTAAGTTATAATATCTCATAAATTGTTAGATGGGTTCTTTTACATAAATTTATATTTTTATATAAACCAAAGTTGCCAGAAAAGATTTTCAAGAAGAATGAAATTCTTTTATTTCTCTGAATTTGATATTTGGGAGGTAAATGCAATGGTTCTTATAAGTGCTTTTATATTACCAGATAAAAAAAAAAAGTGTTTAATGATAACTGATGAGTAATTAAACCTCTTTTATTTTTGTTGTAACTAAGTACAAGTGTGTTTGTTGGAATTATTTATTTCTCTTTGAAAAAAGAGTCATATATAAGAGAAAAAAAATGAAAAAAAGGGTCATATATAAGAGAAAAAAAATGCTTTGAATAAATTGGCATGTTTCATATAATTTTTTATGAGTACATTTATACTTTATTTTTTACGAGGATTTTGCTGGTTACAATCTGGTTCCTGTTCTTTTAACTTGCAAATTTGTCTAATAGTTATGAATTAGCTTTGCAGCCATTTTTGCTGCATCAAAAACTCTATCACCAAGTTCCTTGATATACGGACAGTAATAATAAAAAAATTTTCAGCGAAAATTGCCAAACACTGTAATCTTACTTATAAGCTGTTTTATTTTCTTTCTCATATTTCTTGTGAAAAAAGGATTAAAATTTAAGACCTACCTTTTAAGGAAGAGGGTGTAATGATGTTTTTCCGAAGTTCAGGAATATTAAAGTAAGAGTGTTGTTAAATATAAAGTTGACTTAAAATGTAACTTTTTTTGTTAAAATAATGAAATTTAAGTAATAAAATGTTAATTAAGTTTAGCTACTTATGGATATTAACTTTGATGCAAAATCTTGCGTTGATCAACAGCGTAATTCGTTAATATTCTTTGCTTTGTTTTTTTTAACCCCTTCTCTGTCGGAATTTTTTATGAATTTCTGACCCCCCAAAAAAGCATTTATTTTTTACTGTTGAAAGTTAATATATATTCTATCCTAAATGGAAAAATGCAAATTATTTTTATCAATGAGCAGTTTTTTACTTATTTTACTGGCAGAAAAATATGTGATATTCTGTTCTTTAGTCCAATTTTCCCTTCTACATATAAATAATAAAATTATTTGTTTAAAAATACTTGGAATAATTTATTTAAAACATGTTTTGCTAATAGTACCTTACCATTAAAACAGCTTTATAATCTGCCTAGGCCATCAGGGTGTAAAAACCACATTTATCGTATATAGTACATTTATGTATAGGCGTCGTTCTAAGAACAGGTCTTTTTTAAGACCAAATTATCCTTATACACTTACAAGAGCACTCAACATCCAGAGCATCTTAGGCGGTTTGCTTTAGAGACTATTCATAAAGTCCTGTGTGACGCATTACAGATCGATACTGATGGCAGCATGGGAGTAGGCGCTGTCTCGGGGAGTGAAATTTTTATCAGAAAGGGGAATGGTATTAGGATCTGTAAGAGAAATCCTGACTTCTACTCAGTATTTTGGGCAGAACTCTTAGCTATTGAGGAGGCTTTGAAATTTTGCTTTACTGAGAGTGCCAATACAGATATTTGGATGTTGAGTGATAGCCAAAGCTCTATTCAGCATCTATCTGAATTGTGGAGGCATGGTGACAGAACAACGAGTATTGTCCAGCTATTAAATAGTTTGAGTGCCAATGTTAAGCTCTTTTTTCAGTGGGTATCATCGCATGTGAATGTCTGTGGGAATGAGATTGCAGATGGTTTGGCCTGTGAAGGCAGCCATAAATATTTTACACATGGTGGCTGCCTTACTTTTTCAGAAATTGTTACCTGGGTCAAACAAGATACAGTTCCTCTTGGGGGCAGGCCCCGTACATGAGTGATATGAAGGAAATTGTCCTGGGGCTGCTTTGCTTAGGACAAGCAGTAGGCAAGATGAAACTACTCTTGCTAGGCTTTGTAGTGGACATACTCTAACTCAACGGCATGTGATGGGTCTGAAAGTTTACCCTCCTTGTCCAAATTGCAATGTGATTCAAGCCACTCCTGCCTACATTTTGGCTTATATTGGTTGCCATAAGAGCCAGCTGTTCTCAAGTCCTGGTACAAATCTTCATTGTATAAAAATGCACCAGTTCACGGACTTGATCTAGGTGTTTCTGTCGATCAAGTGGGATAAGAAACAACATGTAAATGTAGTTTATCATATATAATTATAGATAAATATGGATTAAGTGTTATAATAGTTATAAATAATAATGAAAGTACAAAATGATTTTGATTTAGATTCCAGGCAGGAAATCTCACTGCGATCATTGTGAAGAAAGTAACACTAGTTGTGCCATCTAATAGAAATATTCAGAAATACAAAATTATTGTGAAAAATTAAATGACGTGTAAATAGCGCAAACAAAAATACTGTGGAAAATTAAATGACGTGTAAATAGCGACAAACAAAAATACTGTGGAAAATTAAATGACGTGTAAATAGCGACAAACAAAAATACTGTGGAAAATTAAATGACGTATAAGTAGTGACAAATTCAATTTCAAGGATAAAAGTGTTCTCCACCTTGCATTCCACAAAATGTATGTCATATGATGCCGACAGAGAAAGGGTTAAAGCCGTATTCTGTTTTCTAATGCCAGATGTTCTGCTTGGCTGGAACATTTAAATTGATGAACTAAAACTGGTTGATATGAATCAATGGCAATCTATGGCTACATGAGGCCAACAATGGATTTCCATTAAATTATGTATCTCAATTGTATTTGATATGATAATGTTTAACTTTTAATATTCTTTAAAAAATTTTTTTTATTAACTATTGATTTTTTGAAAGAAAAATATTTGTTTTGTTGCATTGCTTTAAAAATTTATCTGGTATTTTTTTCGATGGAATGCAAATGAACCTCTTGTGTATGTATGTCTGTAATTTAAATTGTATTTTATTTTAAAACTTGTGTCGAGTTTGAATATTTGTTTTTAAAGCCCAGAATGTGTCAAGGACACATTTTTGTTTATTTCTATATTGAAAAACATGAATATGTATTATTAAGGGAATGATTTATATTTTTTTGTATGTTTGTGCCAAAATACTTGATCTTAACAACATCAAACACCTAGTTTCGTTGGATACTTGCATAATTATATTGTTGACCAATTTCTTCAAATCAAAAAGCATCACCAAATACAGCAATATGCAGCCTATAGTGAAAAATATTTTCTGCTCATGTACCAAAACAATAGCGATGGCAGCATTTGGCATCTTTTGAAATGGCAATGTCTGTTTATTTGGCGAAATTGGTCAGCTATGCAATATGTAAGTACCTTTTATTATTTAAAAAAAAATGATTATTTTTTTGGTTAAATCACGTCTTATGTATATTAGTCCTAGAAACAAAAATTTTAATGTAATTCAAGGAAATTTGTGTTGTATAAAAATTGATTCTTTTAATGAATTAATAGTTTTCTCTTTTTTATGCTTTGATTATTTTCTCATTGATTGTTTAATGAAAATGAATGAAAATTAGATGAGGCGGGTGCCAGCGAAATAAATCGCTTATACCCAAAAGCATGGAGAAAAGGATGAAAGAATGACCAGTATCTGAAATCACTCCCCCGCAGGGGGAGGCTGGAGGAAGAAAACGGCCGAATGAGGACGAAACTAGAGTACGTCACGAGGGCGAGAATGGAAGAGCGCAGGAAGGGGAGGTAGCTTAACAGCTCCAAAACGTGTTCGAGGAGCACCAAAAACGCAGTGGGAAGGAAAATGCTGCTGCTTTTTTTTTTGCAGCTGGAGTGAAAAAGAAAGTAGTCTGCAAGGGAAACTTACAGACGACACAGCAGGTGTAACGAAGCTGGAGCCAGCTTTAACACTGATCCCAGTTCTGATGAGAGGCAAATGCATTTGAATGTTGTGAAGTGTAGCAATTAAGTGTTTTTGTTGTGATTACGGCGGTTTCAAGGGCAGATTCCATTTAGTAGTTTTGTAAGCAAAGTTTAGTTTAGAGTGAGGATACGTAAAAAGTTTTTCTGCTTTAATTACTGGGTTGTCGTGATTTTGGATAGAAGTAAAAACATTTCTAGAAGTTCTAGTGATGTAATTATCGATCGGCTCCATGTGTAAGTCGTGATGAATGACACTATTTCTAACGTACCAAGGTGCGTTAGTAATGATTCTTAGAATTTTATTTTGAATGATTTGAATGCGTTTAGTGTGGGTCAGGGCCGCGGCCCCCCATACGTTATAGTTGAACGCAGAATTTGCTTGTAAAGAATTACTTTATTTTCCAGGGAGAGAGGAGAGCTTCTCCCAATAAGGGAGAGAGGAGAGCTTCTCCCAATAAGGGAGATAGCTAACGCTATTCTACCCCAGAATTTGTCTGAAAGATAGTCAATATGTTTCTTGTAAGTTAGTCGACTATCGATATATAAGCCCAAGTAACGAACGACCGGGACCCACTGAATGTTGTCATCGAAAAGAGTGAGTTCAGTTTGGGGGTCAATGACGCCCCATTTTCTGAAAACAATGGCTTGTGTTTTTTCTACATTAATAGCTATTCTCCAATCTGTCAACCATTTCTCTAGTTTGACGAGGAAGTTTTTCATAGTTTTAATTGTGTACTTGAGATTGACACCCTGGGTGAGCGCTGCCGAGTCATCTGCGAAAAGACATGTACTGATCGTGTGGTGCTCTGGAAAGTCATATGTGAATATGTTGTAAAGATACGGGGATAGTACCGAACCCTGCAGGGTACCACTTTGACAAAAACCCGTTTCAGAGAATGTGTTATTTACATGAACCCGGAAGGTTCTGTTGTGTAAATAATTGTAAATAATTTTAATTAAATATGCAGGGAATTTGAGTTTTATCATTTTGTAAGTGAGGCCATCATGCCACATCTTGTCGAATGCCCTTTTGATGTCCAAAAAGACACCAACAGTATATAGTTTGCTAGCGAAGCCTTCATTTATAATATTAGTGACACATATCAATTGGTGTAGTGTAGAATGGCCCTCCCGGAACCCGCATTGTTCCGGGGGAATGCAATCTATGGCTTTGCAGTGAGTTTTGATCCTATTTAAAATAATCCTTTCGAAAATCTTAGCAGTGGTATTTAATACAGAAATTGGCCTATAATTTTGACTAAATTTATGATCTTGGTTTGGCTTTGGCAACATGACTACATTTGCTATTTTGCACTGTGTAGGAAAGTGGCAGTTAATGAGGCACCTGTTGTAAATTTTAGTTAAGTGTGTAATAGCATTAATAGGAAGATATTTTAAAGCAATATTTGGAATCTGATCTTTGATTGTTTTAATCTGTGTATGATCTAGTATAGGTGGATATTGTTTGAGCCCATCATGCAGTTATTATAATTAATTTTGTTAAAATAATCTAAGATTTTTTGGTACTTACATATTATCTCAACCATATTGGTGAGACATGAAATGAAGCACACGAGTGCCAATTCAGCATGTATGACACATGCGAAATCGGAGATCCTGGTGGCATTTTTGCGATTGTATGCAAGTAGCAATTTTTTAAATTTTTAAAAAAGATTTACTTTAGTAAACTGTTTATCAAAAATTTATCATTTAACACTTCAAGTTAAAAGATATTTTTAAGATTTGATGTTTGAAGTATTTTACTTATAAAATGCAAACCGTTCCTGTCCACATTCAGGTAGCAGCGGTAGCCTAGTGGTCAAGGTATCGGATCGTGGCTGGCATGTCATGAATTGAGCCCAGTTCCATTAAAGACCTGCGTGTAAGGGGGGGATGCACATTAAATCTGTCGAGAGCTCAAAGATCTTCCCACTGGTGTGGTGTGGTAGTTAGGAGAGGGAGGTGCCAGCTCAGGTGTCATCCTCGTCACCTGACCATGGTTCAAAATTGTGAGGTCCATTGCCAAAAGCTCTCGTGTAGCTGAACAGTGTCCTGTTAATATTGCCTGTTCACATTCAAACACAATATTAATAGCAATGACAGCAGTTGGTAAAATATTTTAATTGGCAATGTGTTTTTGTTTGCTGAAATTGATCAATAGTATAAAATTTGTTTTTCTGTTAGTGAACTAATTTTCAGGATTCTTGCATTTTTTTATGAACTAAATATTAAGTACAGTAAGACCCCTCTTAACGCAGGTATACGTTCCATCAAAGTAGAGCGTAATATGAAACAGCGTTAGACGAGGTTATCTCATCATGTAAATAATGGGGTTAGGGGAAGATGGGTAGAAAATTGTTCAGGTATTTTACCATTAAATTTATTATGTTTTTTATAACAATAAAACAAACATTTATTTCTTATAAATCTAGAGACATAATAAACGAATATGCATATAAAAATAAATAAAATTCTAAGTCTTTATGTTTACATTTCAGATCATTCAGTCCCTTCTGTATTTCCAATTTTCTGCCATTTTATCAAGAAGGTAGATTAGCTTAATGGCATTTTGCGTTCAATTTCTTCGTCAATCCATATAGAAAGTCGTTTTTCCATTTCCTCTATTTTATTATTTCTAGAACGGGTAATTCTAGTAGCATAGCTTGTAGTAGTTGCAGTTATATCGATGACAGTATTTTTTCTTTATTCTTAAGAAGGGTCCTTATTGTGTTGAAGTTGCCAAATTGAATGCGGCAGCAATTCGAGATTGACTTTCACCAGTATCTAATCTTCTAATCGCATTTTAGTTTCTAGTGAAATGCCTTTTTTATGCCTTATTTTTGTGTTTTTTATTATCATCCATGATAAAAACTAAAAATCATAATATTTGTCACTATAGCAATCGTTATATTATATAAATTTATACTTACAATAACGTCAACAAATATTGGAAACGATAAAATTACGATAAAATTACTTTCGTATAATACTGCCGGAAAGAAGATAAGCTGCTTTAGATATCAGGAAGCCTATCGCTGCGTGCTATTTGGGGGAATCCCACAATCCAAATAAAAGAGCGTTAAACCGAAACAGCGTTAAGCGGGGTCTTACTGAATATGTTTTGCTATTACTTTCATTTGCTTCATTATAAAAATGTTCTTTTTGAAAACAAATTATATGATATGGCGATATATTTGTGAAATAGAAAAACATGCAAACAGTTTTTATGATCATGTTAATCAAAAATAAAAGTATCACTGAATGTTCAGTTCTTTTTATTAATAGAAATGACATCAAATTTTCATGCAATTTTCAGAATTTCCATGGAATTTATATAAGAAATTATGAGTTCCATTCAAATTTTTTCACTGAAATTTACTGTTAAAAAAGAGACACTATGTGTATGTTCAAAATTTATAAAATAGATTTTAAATGGATATCCAGACTTTGCTTAGTGAGATATATAAAAAAAATTAATGTAATTTTTTTCTGTATTTGATGTAACTTGTATACTAGGAAAAACTATATATATTAGGAAAAACTATATGTATAAATTATCTTGAAGTAGAATTTTTTTTTACTCTAATTATTTTTATTCACTATATGTCTTGTCTGTTATAACATGCATAATTTTTTTTACAGGCCTGGCGGATGGATGGTTGCTGGTCCAAAGGTCAATGGAACAACAACTCATTATAAAATAAGTGTGTGTAGTCCACTCAATTATTCTACTACATCTGAAGGAGAATGCGTCAATAGCTCTGTTTGTCAGTTTTCAGGTAACGAAACAACAAGCTTTGGAGATGCTCTTAATGATCCAAAAAATTATGCGGTTGCATCTTTTAATGGAAATGGTTTTACTATGTTTGTTCACACAAAAATCAGTTGTGGTACAAAGACAATTCAACGTGCTACTATTAAGTTTGATTGTGGTCTTAATCTGGGAGTTCCTGAGCTCGTATTGTTGAGTGAATGCCAGGTAAATTTTCACTGGAAGACTTCTGCTGCTTGTAAAGTGAAGCCAAAAAGTCACCAAGTTCCTTGTTATGCCATTGATACTGATGGAGAAAAGCGAGATTTGTCCCATTTAATCAAATCTTCTGGTGGTTATTTTGTGAATACACGGAATCCTGCTGTGGATTTTGTCATCAATGTTTGTTCTGATATACAACCTGATGATAATACCAGAAATTGTCCTGCAAATTCCTCTGCTTGTAGGATAATAGGAAGTGAGAATCTTTCATTTGGAGTTCCTCAGGAGGGATTGAAATATACTTCAGAGGGTTTAGTCTTGACTTATAAGACTCATGGAATACCTGCTGGGTGTAGCCTTGAACCTAAGACCACACTTCTGTTTAAATGTCCAGATAGAGGCCATAGCCAACCTCCTAAAGTTATTTCTAATTCCAATTGCCAATATGAAATTGAATGGGAAACTGAATATGCCTGCCCAGAAAGTTCATTAAAAGGAAATTTAAGAACATGTCAATTCACTGCAGAAAGTCATGGAGTTGAAATAGATCTTAGTCCTCTAAGACAAAATTCTGCCTATATGGTCCCAAGTAATTCATCCAACACAACAACATTTGCCTTGAGTGTTTGTGGAGGATTGGAAAATTTTAATTGTGGTCAGCAGACGCGTTGGAAATCGCTCTCTGTTTGTATGATTGACTCTGGTGCAATGCAAGTTGTTGGCACAATGGTTGGCAGCAGACTTATATATGCTGATGATGAAGTGATTTTATCTTATCCTAAAGGCTCTTTTTGTGAATCTAGTATAGAACATTCCACTGTTATAAATTTTATTTGTGATCCAAATGCCAAAAAGAATGGGACAGGGGAGCCTAAGCATGTATCGTCTGATCATTGTGTTCACAATTTTGAATGGTCTACCAAATATGCATGTTTAAATCACCCATTGGATACACCTTGTTCTGTCACATACAACAAAAAAAAGATAAGTCTACAAAAATTGCTTTTATTTGAAGGTGAGGCTTGGGAAGCTATTGATAGAAGAAATAATCCTAATACTAATTATAATGCTGAGTATTACATCAATGTGTGTGGACAGGTGTCAAATTTGGGTAACTTAAGTAGTTGTGGAGAAGGCTCATCGGCTTGTGTTTTACGCAGTGATGGTACATACTTAAATTTGGGAAATTTTACATCTCCTCCTATTTATGATATTGATTCAAATTCAGTGAGATTAGAATATACTGGAGGGAGTCCATGTGGCAATGAAAAACGCTGGAAGTCTGTGATAGAATTTATATGTCGACCTGGTCGTATAAATTCTGAGCCAGTTCTAACTAGAATTGATGATTCTGACTGTCGTTATGAATTTGAATGGCAGACAGCTGAAGCATGTCCAGAAGGAATGATAGAAGGCATTGATTGTAAAGTTTATGATAGTAATTTAGGTATTAATTATGATTTAAATTCTCTTAGATCCAAAACTTATGAAGTTGATACAGGTCTTTACAAGTTTTACTTGGGTGTTTGTGAAGCAGCACAAGATACACCTTGCTCAAAGAAGAGCAATTCATCAGAAAATGTGGGTGTTTGCCAAGTGGATCAATCTAACAAAAATTCTTGGAAAACTGGAGAACCTAGTTCTAACATATCGTACATGGATGGTGTTGTTAACCTAACTTATCTGTCTGGAGATCCATATAATGATGCTAATAAAACAGCTCGGATGACAATCATCATATTCATATGTGATTTTAAAGCTGGGAAAGGACAGCCCCAATTTGTAGAAGAAGTCAATTTTGCATATGTGTTCCATTGGTACACAGATTTGGTTTGTCAACCTCCTGCAATTTCTACTGAATGCATTGTCCATGATCCAATATCTCACTTAATTTATGACCTTTCTGGATTATCCACTTCAAGAGAAAATTGGGTGTCTCATGTAAGTGATGAAGAGGGTGAGAAGCAAATATATTTGAATATTTGTCGATCCTTATCCCGTCCATCAGTTTGTGATTCAAATGCAGCTGCATGTATCACTGAAATGACAGCATCTGGAGAAAAAGCTGTGATATCTAATATTGGTCGTGCTCTTGGACCTCCAATTTTAGAAAGTCCTGGTCATCTGTCTCTCACTTATACCCAAGGCAGTCCATGTACAGCATTTGGTGAAAATATTACCTATTCAACTGTCATTCATTTTCTGTGTGGAGATCAAATGTCAAAAATGGGTCCTATGTTCCTTAATAAACTTGGAGCATGTGAATATACATTTTTATGGACCACTAAGGCAGCTTGCCCGACAGGAACTCTGCAAGCTAAAGATAGCTGCCAATTAACAGATCCTGATTCTGGATTTACTTTTGACTTGACTTCACTTCAGATGGAAAAACAGCCATATTCTTTAGAAACACCCTCAGGCATTTATCAGTTCAATATCTGTGGCAAAATTGTTGAAGGATGCTCGACTCCAGATGGAAAATTTCCTTCTCAGAATACAAGTGTTTGTAAAGTTGATAAAGATGGCAACAAAGTTTTGGAAATTACAACATCAGATGCTTATACCTTAAGTTATTCAGAAGGCCAGGACTTGACTCTAACATATGCATCAATCTCTGCTTCAAAATTTAAGGAAGAAGTTGTTATAAAATTTCCCTGCTACAATGGAACTATAGATCCTAAACCTAAATTCATTCGACATAAGGAGGGACAATACATTTTTGAAATGCCAACTCGTCTTGCATGCATTCCCAGTCATGTTGATTGCAATGTAATTGATAATAAAGGAAATGAATATGATTTAAGTCCTTTGTCAAAATTGAGAGATAGTAATTGGGAAGTTGTTGATTTCAGACCTGAAAACATGCGTGTAGTTTACCACATTAATTTCTGCCGACCATTAAACAAGGTTAGTTCTTACAAATGTCCTGGTGGAGCCTCATCTGCTTGTCAGACAAGCACTATAGATAAAGAGGTAATTGGTTATGATCTTGGATCACAGATGAATCCTCCTACTGTTAGTGATACAGGCACAGTTGTAATGCGTTTTACCAATGGTTCTTTCTGTCACAATGGTCAATTTCGAAGAAGTACTACCATTAACTTATTTTGCAGCAGATATGAAGGAGATCTGACATTCATAGGAGAAACCCCTGAATGTGAATATGTGTTTTCAATGGATACACCAGTTGCTTGTCCTGTCCGAAGCAGTCGTGGTAAAAGTTGCAAAGTGAGGGATCCTGATTTCGACTATGTTTTTGATTTAAACCCCTTGAAAAGTAAAAATAACAATTATAACATAAGTGTAGGTGGCTTCAGGTATTTCTTCAATGTTTGTGATAAGCTAAATAGTTTCAATAATGAGTGCATTAATTCTAGTGCATGTCAAATGAAACCCAGTGATGATAAATTTTCCAAAAGCCTTGGATTGCCTAGTGATGAACTTGTTTACCGAAAAGGAATCATCACTTTAGAATATAAGTCTGGTACTGGTGGTTGTCATGGCAAGTATAACAGGTCTACATTCCTTACATTTACTTGTCATCATGGCCTTGAAGATAAAGATGGGCCATCTTTTGTCGCCGAGGCTGAGGATTGTACATATTTATTTGAATGGCCCACTGTACATGCCTGTCCTCCATTTGATGTCATAGAGTGTTCTGTAATTGATAAAGATGGTGTGTATTATGATTTCAGCAAATTGTCTTTGCTTAGTGATAATTATTATGTTAAAAATCCTTACTCAAACAATAAAACATTTGTAATTAATGTATGTCGAAGTGTGGTCCACACCCCTAATTCACTCTGTCCTTATACCTCGGCAGCTTGTCTGGTAGATAGTACAAAAACAAGTGAAACAATTAATCTTGGACGAGTAAATCTTTCGCCTTATATAGAAGGTGATAAGATCAAAATTAAATATACTTCTGGTGATATTTGCTCTGATGACAGAACAATGTCTTCAAGATTTTGGCAGACTATCATTGAATTTAATTGTGAGCCCCATAACACAAATAGCGAACCACAATTTGTTGGTAAAGATGATTGTACATATTTCTTTGATTGGCCTACTGCTTATGCATGTGCAAATAAACCTAAAGAGAATACCAGAGATTGCACAGCTGAAGATACCAATACTGGATATATATACAATTTGACTTCTTTAAGAGATCATGGAATATTCGAGACGAAAACTGGTAACCATCAGTATTACTTAAATATTTGCAATAGCAATGGTAGTTCCCCATGTGGTTCAAACACTGGTGTGTGTCAAGAAGAAATCTCAGGTGAAAAGAGAACTTGGAAAGCTGGCGAGTCTAATAGCAATTTATCGTTCAGTGGTGGTGTGTTGTATTTGAATTATACTAATGGAGATGCATGTCACAACGGACACTTTAAACGAAATACTGTCATTGAATTCCATTGTGGTCCAGGAATAGGAGAGCCTAGATTTTTGTTTGAATCTCACGATTGTACTTATTTCTTCAGCTGGAAAACAGAACTTGCATGCCAGAATACAATGCATTGTGCGATTAAAAATGGAAGTAACTATTTTGACTTGACTGCTTTAGCCCAAACTTATCACACTGCTAGTTCAATTATCGTGGGTGATGATGCCATATATTATGTGAGTGTCTGTAATTCTTTGCCGAATGTTCTGGATTATGCTTTCTGCCCTCCTGGATCTGGAATTTGTCGAATCACTCAAGATGGGGCTTTTACAAAATTTGGGCAGGTAATATAATGTTATATATTTTTAATGATACAGATTATTCAGAAATGTTGTATTGTATGAAACAAACAAAAGTTTAAATCTTAAATTTGTATGTGATCTACACCAGTTTTACTTTTGGGAACTAAGGAAGTGTTCATAAATAATTATTTAAACTCGATCAATAGATGTAACTTAGAATTAGACAAATGATTAAGCTTCTTATTATGAAGAAATATCCATTTTCAATACCATCTAATATGACCTCACAAAACTTAAAAAAAAAAACCGTATAGGATTTGCTACAAAATGCTATCATCACATTTATTGAATAAGTGAACATTTGTTAATTTTTAAAGTTATAGAACATAAAGAGTGAATCAAAAGTCTTGCCCTGATTATTAATATTTAGTGTAAGTATTTGAAATTTTTTTATAAGACCATTTAGTTCAATAAATTTCAATGTGTGTCCCCTCAGAAAATGTCTTAAGTGGTATTTCAGTTCCCACAAAGTTTTCTCTACCATGTCTTGCACTTTATAAGCATGCAACTTGAACATTTTAAGAATTCTTGTCAAACTTGTTTACGATATTTGAAGTTCATAGGATGCTTTAAGTTGGTTTAGGACATCATTGAAATGATTGCCGAGCATGTTCCAATGGTTGCTTCACTCCCACTAAGCCTGCCACTTTTTAAGCAGATCCTTTTCGTTTCCTATTTCTTTAAACATTTCATAAATCTCTTTATTGATTTTACATCAATAGGTTTGCTTCCATACCTAACAATGTGGAAATTTATACTTAACATTAATGGGCAATTTCCTTTCCTGAAATGAAAGCACACTTTGGGCTTTCTTTTGAATGGGGAAGACTTTTAGAGTTCACCCTATATTTTCACAATACTGGAACCACTGTAGTGGTATTTTGCTTTTTGGAATTTTTGATGTATAATGAGACCTTTTTCATCATTTTGAAAGAAATAATCTTTGACAAATGCATTTTTCTTTCTTTGTAACATTTAAAAATGTTTTAATAAATACAAATTTAAAATATACCCAGCATAATATTATTTACAAGTATATATTTAAGTATTTAGCAATATATACCATTTTTAAAGAAAAATGTTACTAATGTTGTGCCACTTTTTTATAGTGAATTCTGAGTTGCAATTCTATATTTGTTCACATAATTTCCATTACTATTGGATAAATTTGATATCACTGTTAAGTAGCTCAAAGGATAACTAAATTATGATACAAACTAGTTGCATAACCTGTCATTTCACAGGCTTTTTTATAGTATATAACTTTACCACTCTTTTTACTGAGGGAAATTTCCTCTCTTGACATCAACCACTTAAGGGTGATTTCTATATTTAAGGGGACACAGTAGAATTCAATTGACCAGAATCGGTCAACAAATCAAATTTAATTTTTTTAGCCTAAATTATTCGTTATATACTTTTCCATAACCTCGCAAAATTTGAAAGCTCTAAACTTAAAAAACACAGAATTATGATAGCTTTCACGTTCATTTTTATTCACATCCCTATACCAAATCAAAACTTTAAACCTGACTTATCTCAGAAAGATAAAATAACTATTTTGTCTTAATTTAAAATGCTAAGGCTTTTTTCTATTGCACCTAATGCTTTGAAATTTTTTTTACCTATTGCTAATAGTACATCTAACAAAAGTGGGCCGTGGGTAGCCTAGTGGTTAGAGCATCAGACTCCAGACCGAAAGGCCTGGGTTCAATGCCACCAAATACCCTCGGAGCACACATGGAGTACGTGCTCGTTAAATCAGTGGGTCCAAAGTCTTGTGGGCTGAGTCACGAGCACAGGGACTGGAGAATATTTCCCTCCCCTTCAGTTCCATGCAGAAATTGTTTAGGTGGAGATAGGTGGTGTCGCCATCTATCGTCCCTTCGGGAAATTTCGTCGAGCTAAATCGTACTGTCACCTGTGCGGTGCTCAAGGCCAACGACAGGCGTACCTCTAGCCCCTTGCCACGATGAATTTCGTAGGCCTCGATCTGACTATGTCAGACAGGTGGCATTAGAAACAACAACACAAGAGTTGGTATGCATTTTTGAATCAAAGCAATTATTATTTTTAAAAAAATAATTGAACTCGAAATTTATACATTTTTTGAGGAATTTTCAGTAAACATTCATAAAAAGAAGTACTGTATGAATACCAATCACGTTAACGCAAAATTTTTACCAACTTTTACTATACATAGTTTAGTTTGATGTACTTGTAAATCAAATTCCATGCATGTATGTAAATTTTTGTAGGAGGAGTAGCATTTTAAAATCACACACACCTTAAAAAATTACATGGCTAGCTTTTTATGAAATTTTGAGCACAAAATCTGTTTAACATAGTATACATACATAGGAGGCAACCAAAAAAATTTTTAAAATACTTAAATTAAAAATTTTTGCTTAAATCGTACCATGTCCCCTTAAGTCGTTAAAATTCCCTCATTTGAAATCTCCTTCTTTCTTTGTTTTTAGATCAAAAGAGGTGGGGAGAAGAGAACTTTGCTGCATTTCAAACACTGTTGTAGCTCTAGTCCTTGGGGAGAGGGGGAGGGCTCTTAATGTTTTACGATTTCGTGTTTCTGCACTTTGTGGGCCCTGAAGCTAGGGGGAGGAGGGGGCATTCTGTTCTGTCTTGGAATGTTCATTGAAAAATTTTTCTATAAAAATTTTAATGAGGTATATTAAATAAAAACGAAGAAAAATGGGTCAAATTGAAAAAATGTATAAACATTTTGCAGATTGTCTTCATTAAGCATATATATATAGCTCCCCAATTGTTCTTCCAAATTGGTTGTAAATGAAATTTGGAACTCATAATCCATCTAGAACCTTTTTTCACAACTACAAAAATTCTTTTTTGAAATTTTTAAAAAAGTTAATTAACTATATTCTTATTAGTTAATATTGATCCAATAGCATCTAATTTAGTTTCCTTAGGAGTTTTAACAGTGATACCAATTTTATCTGGCTATGGCATGAAATTTTAAAATTAAGGTTATACTTTTTCTTTTTAATTATATATATCGTCGGCCTAATTATCAGACTGAGTAACTCTACCGGTGTAACTGATTTGGTATAGAAGTGCAATGCGCCAAGCGCTTTTGTTTTGTCTACGCCATGCCTCAGTGTGCGCTCCACTTTTAATTTATTCCTCGATCAGTGTAATCACTACTTTTTTTTATTTCATAATGAAACTAGATTTCAAAGGGAGAGGTGGTGGCAAGATTTTAACATAAAATAAATACAACAGAAAGTAATATTAATGTATTACGCTTCCAGATATAAATTATTTACACTATTTTAAGCGTTCATTACACAAAATTTGAACAATGTGTTACTTTTCTGAGCAGAGATCCAGCGGGAAAAAAACCAAAACAAAAAACTAACACTAATATACGTTATCCCCATGGCAAACACATTATTGCATGATAAAAATATCAATGTAAACCATATTGTAATATTATTGCCTGTCTTAGCAAACATAAGCAACAACTTGGCGCCTAGCCCTACTGTATCAAATTAGCATCCCAGATGGAGTTACGCAGTCTGATAATTAGACCGACAATATGTAATAATTCCCTCTAGTATCCTTTTTATTAACTCTTTGTACTAAAATTTAAAATAACTTTAAATCTTTGGTTTAATAATAACATTGTAATTTTAATCATAATCGGCTAGTCCGAAATCTGTCCCGTTGTGTTTAAGCTATCGATGTGTGCTTCAAAATAAAAGGATGAAAACAATTCTGAAGACGTTTTCACTAAATCGAAACAAACCAACACCGGCCAACGCTACTGCAATACTTAACATACATACATATATATATATATATATATATATATTGCTATGTTTACTGTAAAGAAAATTAGTGTTTAGAATGAGGGGAATGAGGACATTTTTATTCTGATTTACCTTACAAGACTTTAAAATATTTTCTTAATTTTGGTATTAATTTTAATATTGGTCTTAAAGTATTAAAATTGTCATCAATTAAAATAGACAAAATTTATTCAATGACTTTTTAAGTAGATATATAATTAGATGAATGATGTATTAGAGTTGTTAAATATTCAAATGTAACAATTTCCTGGGGGTTTAAAAAAACTTTCTTGCTGTTAATACTGACCAGTTCCTTTTAATAATTTTATATTAGTAATTTAGCATGCAGAGTAAAGTGCATTTATAATGGTATCATATTTAATAATTACTTCTTTTTGGTAGAGTTTAGGAAAATCTGAGCATCCACCTTTTGTAGACTTCATGGGATTTCCCACAGTGATATACACCAATGGTTCCACTTGTGAAGACAAACCAGATGAACCTTTACGTTCAAGGATCATTTTTCTATGTGACTCTGATGCTGGAATGGTGATTTTTTTTAAAAAATTTCATTCTTTTAAAAAAAGGCAATTAGTATCTTACTGTGTGCAAAATGTGTCCCCAATTTTAAAAGAAATTATATTGATACATGAAAAGTTGTGAAAAAGTAAATGTTATGTTTGTTATGCTACTTTTCCATTAAACTAAAAGTATGTTTTAACCTTCTAATTGGTGAATCTGGTAAAAGAACTGAGTGTTACTCATCTCAAACAAGGTCTGCTGCATCCCTTTTCTCCTTTACTTTCCTTGCAAATTCTCTAATTTGATAACTATTAAAATAAGTGTAATGCTTAACTATATATATAAGGGTCCCTAGGAAAATGTCCTTGCCCTTATCCAAAAAAAAAAAAAAAAAAAAAAAAAGGAAAATTTTTTTTTTATTTTCAAAAATTTATGTATCATTCTTTTATTTTAAACTATGACATTTTTGAAAGATGTAAGGCATTGAGTACTTTTTTACGGATATATATTGATGAATGTTGTGATAATGTTTTTAATGTTAGTGTTTTTTACAGTTTAAATATACTTAAATAATTTTTATCTACTGAATGCAACCTAGTTATTTTAATTGCTTTTGTTTTGATTTACGTTTTGCATGTATTTTCAGACTTATCTTTACAGAAAAATGATTACGAAATAAATTTTATTAAATAACTTCATATTTGGCAGCATGTTTTCATATATCTTGTTTAATTTAAAGATATTTAATCTTCAAATAGAGCAGGGATGGCGAACCTTTTTGAATCAACGTGCCATTTTTTCTAAAGAAATGTTTAATGAATTATAGGCGTGCCATCAAATAATTTTGACTTGTGATTATTGGGAAACTAACAAAACTAAATACGAACAAATCAAAATTCCTTATTTAAGACGAAAAAATACATTTTGCATTGTAAAGTAGTAAATGTTTTAGCTATACATGTAATTTAAATTAAAGTAACATTAGTGTGACTTCTGTTGTTGTAGATTAGATGACAAATAACTTACAACAGAATTATAAGATGTTACTTTTAGCAGAATGCATGCTGAATTACAGTCGTCTGCTAATCGGTTTCTAAGCGAGTCTTTGATGTTATTTTTATCTCTGAAAATAAGGACTCGCAGGCATAGGTAGATGAAAATATGGTTAAAATAGCATAAGCCAGCTTCTTCAGCAGTTAAATGCGTCTGTAATCGAATTCCATGTTTCCAAAATTTCGTTTCTGGCATTTTTACTTATATTGCTTGTTTATCTTTCTGCTTAAATCAATTACAACTTTTTCCTTGTTTCAATAAGCTTTTGAATCCCCATATTGAACTAGACTGGAAATCAGTTGCATTTCAAATTCTTTAATTTCCAACCAATCGAATTGGGACAAATTCAGTTTATCAAACGAAATCACATCAGGATACATAATAAATTGGAACGTTTCCGATAATTCCTTTAACTGAAAAAATCTCGCTGAAAATTCTTTGATTAAATAATCAATTATGGAAATAAATTCATCAATAACTGTTTCTTCATTTAGTTTCTCTTTGGGCATCTAAATCTTTGATATATTGTTTTCAAGTTTGGGAACTACTTGTAGTTTCTTGTAATAATATCGTCTCTGAAAACATACAGTTTAGCTTCAAAAGTGCGAATTAGATCAATCATGACGATGACTGTTTTATTCGGGCCTTGAAGCTTTTCGTTCATTTAATTGAAATGTTGGCATATGTCTGTAAAAAACATCAATTTTAAAAGCCACATGATATTCATCAATTGTGAGTATTCAATTTTGCTCTCATTTTGTAAAAACAGCCTTTCTTCCAAGCAATCAACAAATCTTCAAATCTTTGAAATACGTTCCCGCGGCTCAACCAACGAACATTATTATACATTAGTATGCCATTATACACCAAATTGACTTCATCCAACAAAGCATCAAACTTTTGCTTATTTAAAGCCTGCGACGATATCAGGTTGACTACTTATGTGACTAGCATTATTACATTATCAAGAGATGTTAAACCACTCTTTGCACACAAGGCTTGTTGGTGAATAATGCAGTGGCATTCAAGAATCGAGTGTCGTACGTCTGTTTTAAATAAAGAAATGAAACCCTTTTTTTTTTTTTTTTTTTGCCTACCATATTTGGAGCATCATCAGTGGTTACTGAAAATTTTTTTTCAAATCAATGTCTTTCTCAGCAAGTGAATTTCTTACTACTGTACAAATATCTGTGCACTTTGTAGCTGTTAACAACGATGTTATCGCAATTAGTTCTTCCTTAATGACGTTTCCTACCTAATATCGAGCAAAGACAGCTAAACGTGCAGGTTTAGTGATGTCAATACTTTCGTCAATACATAAGAGATATAAAAGAAGCGGAGTTAATGTCCTTTTTTTGTTGATCTGTAACATTTTCTTCCAGTTTCAAGATTCTATCTTTTATTGTATTTCTAGATGGAGGAATATCTTTGATGCGCTGAATTATCTTATCTTTATCATCAAAATCATCAAAAAGTGAGGGCGCACATGTCAACCAAGCTTCCTTCAAAAACTCTCCCTCTTGAAAAAGTTTACCATGCCGAGCAATGGCATTTGCAGCCGAGTAACTTGCCGCACTTGTTTGACAAATTTTGCTTACATATTTAATCATAGACGTTGACTATTTATTTCTGTCTTTTATTGCACTTGCAATTAATTCTTTTTGCTCTGGTTCGCTTTTTTCAAAAAATGATTTGTGATTTATTTCAAAATGTCGTTTTACAGACGATATGTTCTGCGTACCACTGTTCCAGAACATAAAACACACACTGCTTTATCGCCTTTACTGATCATGCCATATTTCTCAGTCCACCAAGTTTGAAATTCTCTGCTACACTAACTATCTTGCACCTTTTTTTTTTTTGCTGAATTAGCCTTGTTAAATACCAGCTAAAAATCGTAAATTTAACACAAATAAGTTTTAAATATGCAGTTGTGTCGACGAAATTGACTATTCTATGTGCTCTCGCTTGATCACACCCAAAAAAACCCCATTTTGCTGACTGCGCACGACTGCGGGCGCATGTGCAGATTCTTTTTGTTGTTTGGAAATTGAGTACTTGTACGAGATCTCTGTAGTGTCTGCTCTTTCGCTTTGATCTCAGGTCATTAAATTTTTTTTTAAATAAAGCCGTGAGGGTTACTTGATGAATTAGACTTATAAGACAAGAATTAGATCACATTGATAAATTAGATGTGTACAAGCTGATACATTAATATAAACGTTAAAATATATCTAGAAATAGTTACATACAATATTACACACTATACGTTGACAAACTTTGCATCATTAGCAATTATAATACACGACGTAACTACGCAAGACATAACAAACGAATCTGCT
This sequence comes from Trichonephila clavipes, assembly GCA_019973935.1. Lineage (NCBI taxonomy): Eukaryota > Metazoa > Arthropoda > Arachnida > Araneae > Nephilidae > Trichonephila > Trichonephila clavipes. Next base: position 25,343 of record BMAU01018387.1, read on the forward strand.
CCGAACGCGTCGGCGTCGCGACGGATTACTCACGTTTGTTCATAATACTTCATAGTGAACTTAATTATTTTCAACTAAAATGCAAATCGTTTTTGATCGATGGCATTGGCACGCGTGCCATTGGTTCGCCATCCCTGAAATAGAGTGATGAACATGGTTATAAAAATATATCAACAAATAAATGAACTTTGCTGCTAGAATTTAAAATTGTTGCTTTATGGAAGATTTGTTTTTTCAGGGAGAGCCGGTTTTGATAGAAATGCAATTGGATGATTGCACGTATGTATTTGAATGGCGAACTAGCCTTGTGTGTTCTGCAAAACCTGTAGAAGAGGAAGAAATGGCATGTAACTATACAGATCGTAGTAGGGGTATTCATTTCGACCTCTCACCTTTACAAAAGAGTTTGCAGCCATATACGGTAAATATTTTTTACTGTTCTGTCATGAAATATTTTCTATGAGTTTCAAAAACATTAATGAAATAAAACTGTAAATTTTGGAAAAAATTAATGCTTTTATTATTGGAACAGATTTAATTTTTTAATGTACATTTTCTTTTCTATAAAATCTAGTAAATAATCAATGCATATTTAACTTAGATAAAAAGTAATTAAAACTTTTTCTTAAAATTCCCCCTCCCCCTTTATATATTTACATGCATACACAGAAAAGTTTCTGAATGCTGCTGTTACTTTTTTGAAAAGCCATATAAATAGTTTAAATTTTCTTGCAGTTAAAAAATTATATTTAACGCTGTCATCAGTAAAACTGTATTAAAGATATTTTTATTTTATTTCATTTAAATTACGTTCAGTATAGTGAAGTTATTTTGTGCTAAAATTATTAAAACTGTGCAATATATTTGTTACTGAAATTTTGCATTCTGCTTCTCTGATGAAATTGCTATTGTGGGTTAGGGAGTTCTTTCAATAAACAACTCATAGTGATTTGACGGCAAACTGGGGATTGAATTTGGCAATAAAAATAGATGTATCTTGAAAAATCCAGGATGGTCTAAAATGATTATTTTTGGAAATATTTCTAGAAGCCCCTTCAAAGGTCTCTTCATCCCCTATAAGAACAATACAGATAAGCAATTAAAGTTATTATACTGTGTTCTAAAGTGTAGTATGACTACGGATTTGTGCTGTTGTAGGTTTTGTCTGAAGTGTTTCCTGTTAATTAAATATGTGGCAATTACTGAATAATTCCGGCGAAAATTACGATTTACTTCAAAAGAACTTGTCTGTTAATTATGTGAACCTTTTCTATTTTTGAAAAATCAACACTTAACAATAAAAATTCCAATGTTTTCCAGTATTTTACAATTTTTACATCAAAACATGCACAATACAACAACTTCTGCTTTGTATAGATTTTAAACATTCATTACAGAATGAAAAAGGAGATTATTAGAGGTTAAGATTTAATACAAAATATAGGATTATATTTGTTAATGAATATATTTTTATGTTGTATAAATTACATAATAATCAAACACAATAATGGCAAACAAAAATGGCATAACAATAGTGATAATGGTATGATAAGCTTTTCTTGTATATAAATTTATTTGTGGAATATTTGTCTTAATTTTGGGTGTGAGACGTTTGTCTTAGTATATAAGTGAATGTTTTTTTTATCTAATAGCCACAGTATTTTAGTTGTGTATTTGAGACCTGATGCTTCTGAAAACTCTGTTGAGCAACTGATGCTGTATGTTGAGTCTCAAAGTTCTTGTATTGGCACAGTATTCGTTTGTATGCATTTTAACTGCTTTATAGAACTGTAAAAAGAAGCCATAAAGACGTTTATAAATTCTTCTGTAAGGAAATCAAAGCTATATTGTACCAAGATAGAACTGAATTGTATGCATATCATCTCTATAAATTACCGTATAATCCAGCGTGTAACGCAAACTTTTAACATGGAAAATAAGACTGAAATTTACTGGTGTGTGTTATACACTAGGTATAAAAATGAGTGCTTTAAAAATAAAAAGATAAGCAGAAAAAAATTAGACTTCTACATATATGAAAATACTGCTTATTTAATATAAATGACATTCTCTCTCTCTCCTTATGAACTTAAAGGATTGTAGTTCAAAAGTATACTATTTTTTTCTAAAGCTTGGAATAATACTTCAAATAAATCACTTCAAAACATAAGAGCATTGTGCATGTACATTTCAGATACTTCGTAAAAAAGGGGGTTGTACACTGTGCGGCAGATATAACTAAAAAATGCAGCTTGAAAGTATAGGTACACATTATACATTGGTGCATGCTATACGCTGGATTTTATGGTAAATTTTTTACAACATTTAACTGTTATGGGATGCAGTATCTTAATAAATTTTGGGACAATCAGGGGAAATAGCTCAGATACAGGGGGCTTTGGTATCGGGCCGACAAACTTGCAGAGTGTGCAAGTACATACAGAGATGACTTAGAATCACATAGGAATGCAGGATCACAAATGCTGCATTTGTGAGCTATGATGCAAAGAAGCAGAAGCAGCAACACATTTATGGAACTGTAAACCTTTTTATTGTAAGGTTATACTATACAACAGGTGTTCAAAATTACCATCAGAAGTCGTCTGGTAGGCCAGACAGCAGAGTTGTATAGAATTGCTTATGTTCTGGAAGATTTGTGGCTTGTCTTATCCACCTGTCAGCTACTGATATTCGAGTGATAGCTCTTCAACTGAAGGAACACAAGTTTCATACACCAAACTTTTCATGTGATTTCAGTAGAAGTCCATGCATGACAGGTTTGATGGTCTGGCAGGCTAATGTACCAGACCACCACAACCTATTCATCGTTGTCCAAAGGTTACGTTGAGGTGTGTGTGGCAGTGAATTCTGTGTTGTGCAGGAGCCCCGGCATGCTGGTTCCTTATGGTGCGGCACATTGACAGAGGAAGATGTGGTGCATGAAGAAGTTTCAGCAGGACGTTGCAAGAAGATCAGTAATGCCTTACTGTCCAAAGTACTCTTAGTAAGGTATGGTCCAAAGAGACAGTCTCCAAGAATGGCGACCCAAACATTTACTGAGAAACGCTGTTGAACTGCATGTTGCTGTATATGATGAGGGTTCTTCAGAGCCAGCGCAAAGGTGTGTTATGCTAATTGAAGGTTAGTGAAGTACGCTTCATCTGTGAAAGATACAGAACAGTAAATGCCCTGTCTGTAGCACTCTGTTGCTGGAACCATGCAGCAAATGTCCTTTGAAACGGATAGTCATGAGGCAGTAATAATTACATGCAGTGAAGATGGTATGTGCTCCTTTGCTTTGCTGAGAGTATCCTCCAGACAATGGATTGAGATAAACTCCACTTGTTGGGCTATTGCTCGAGTACTCGTACTTAGATTGTCTTCTACCAGACGTCTCTTCATTGCCAGGTGTCCTTGTCATTCATGGTCGATTAATTGTACCTCTCACATTAAAGAATAGTTTCATGTAATCTCTTGTTTCACACTTACAAAGGTCATGTGATATGCAGCAGGCCTGTTCGGGTAACATTCCTGGTACAACTGCTGAGCTGAGTTCCAATTACAATCTGTAACTCCGTATATGATCGGCATGTCGACCAGTTCCTCATTTGAGTAAGAGTTCCTTTTACTACCACAGGAAAAGGATTGCAAATAATGACTTCCATCAAGATGAGTGTTCACAAAACCCTGAGTTCAGTATCATCTGCTGCTAGACTGCCGAGAGGAATCTTCCAGAACATAAGGAATTCAATAGAATGCCGCTGTCAGGCCAGCCAGATGATTTCTGGTTCTAATTTCAAACACCCTTTGTAGTATAATCTTTCAAAAACATATTTTTCTGTCCTATGAATTTGTTACTTTTTTTTGCTTTCTTTCTGTGCTTTTTTGTATCATGGCTCACAACTATGGAATTTGCGACCCTGCATTCCTATGTAATTCAGAGTCTTCTCTGTACACCCTACAAGTTTGTCAGTCTGGTAGCGATTTGTCTTGTATAAATATCATTGGACCTCGAAGGGAACAAAGTCACTGAAATATTTATAATAATAGTTTTTTATTTCTTAAGATGTTATAGTATAAAATTAATGTGCACAATGCAGTATTTTATGCCTTTGTAGGTAAGTGACGACAAAAGTGATGGTCATTTCCTATTAAAAGTGTGTTCATCTCTTCGTCCATCAAACATCAGCGACTGTGAAAATGCAGGAGTTTGTCAAGTTGATGGACACACATCCCACAACTATGGAGAAGCTGCTTCCCAGAAATTTACATTTGATGGACGTCGTTTGCGGCTGACATTTAAAAATGGAGAGGATTGTCCTTCTGGAAGTATGGAATAATTATTTATGTGTCAGTTTAGTTTTTATATTAAAAAATTAACTTGTTCACATGGGCAGAGTGCCATATGCTACTGTACTTGCTGGGGCAAAGTATGATATACGATCCAAGTTTTCAGAACATGCATAAATGTAAAACAATGTATGTCGTATACTTAACATGAAGTAGTGTTCTAGCAGCTTGAGTTTCCTGGCAAATAACAAAATTTTGAGATACCTTGTTTTAAGCTAGATGTCTGTGAGCATGTTAATATATTAGACATTTCTGTATAAAATGATGTACCTATTTTAAATTATCCTTGTCCCATATAAATTTAAGTTCTAAACCTAACATCTCCCATAAGCTTCTTTTATGGTCTATCTGATGTATTTTTTTATTTTGTGGGCAAAAACTCCTTTTACGGAGTTATTTGTTGTATATACCAAAGAGCCAAAACATTATGAAACATCAATAACATGTTGCACTACTTTCTGCCTGCAATTCTCCTTTGCATGAAATACCAAGTTCTTGTTAGATGACTGGACACAGGTTGGACCAATTGTCTAAGCAGTGGTCATGTAAAGTCGAGCTATTTCGACATGAAGATTGATCTCTGAGCTGCCTTTCTCTGAAAACCCAAATGTGTCCTATCAAATTTAGATCCCCTGAGTTAGGTGGCAATAATATTAATTGGAATTCATCCGTATGCTCCTCGAATCCTTCTAACACAATTCTAGCCTTTTAACATAGGATGCTGTCCAGCTGGAAGATTCCATTTCCAGTTGGGACAACAGATGTTGTATAAGAATGTAACTGATCCGTAGTTATGCTAAGATGATCAACAACTTTCATGGTCACTTCTACCAGAACTAAAGGTCCTAACCCATGAGAACATTCTTCAAAGCATAATACTGCCATTGCCAAGCTGTGTACATAGAGAGAGCAATTGTTTGACTGTGGAAGACAGCTCACCCTGACATAACTATTGTCATAATGAATGAGAAATTGCAATTCACATCCAACCAATAAACTCTCTTCCACTTATTTATGGTCAATGTTTCTGAGCCCATTCTAGGCGTAGTTGGCAATGATGCTTTGTCAACAGAGTGGGGCATTCTCTGTGCAGTCCCATATTCAACAATGTATGCTTAGCTGTGTGTTCAGAAACACTTGTGCTTGGACCTACATTGTATTGGGCTGTTAGTTGATCCACTGCCTTTTGTCAATTTTGCTTTACAAAGCGAGATAACCTCCAACGTTCTTTTTTTTATGATACTTGGAGTCCAACAGCTTGGTATCTACTGCTGGTTTCATCATCATTTATCCACTTTACACAAATACTGTAAAATGATGGATCGCGAGAAACCTACCTATCGTGCTGTTTTGGAGATACTCGTTCCAAGTCTTCAGGCCATTACAATCTGTCCTCAATTAAATTCCCTTAGACCAGCCATTTCCCCCCTCACTCGCAAAAGTGCAGGAATGATAGCTTACCTTCTCCAGCAGTTGTTCAATATCATGCTTTCTTAATCTTGTCACTTCCATGTCATCCAGGCAAGTTCATTGAAAAATCTGGTGTTCATAATGTTTTTGCTTGACAATGTAAATCAAGTTTTTCCTGAACTATATACATTTTGAATCCCTTCTTTTACTTTCATTAGGAATAAAGACTGTTACTTATTACTTAATGTAATACTTATATTATTTTGTATGAAAAAATGATTTTGTACTTGATTATATTTTTGTATAAAGTTTGATTTATTTTTTTAGTAAATGGAAAACACACTTCTGAAATTTTCTTTATATGTGATGCTTATGCTGGATATGGAGAACCAGTTCTACATAAAGTAAGATATTTTCAGTCTCTATTTATGTATACTTTTAAATTTGTGGTTTTATAGTTAATGATCCTTTGTAGAAAGATGTGTGGATACTTTTTTACCAAACAAAGTTCTGTAAGTATTATATATATATCTAAATGTTTTATTATTTGAAGGAGTTGAAATGTTAAGAGTTTGAGGATATTTTTCTAAGCTTTTGAATATGCAGATAGATAACAATAATATAAGAGGAAAGTATTTTTACATGCAGATTTCTAATATGTATTTACTTAAGAGAAGGGGTGCGTGCATTTAATTACATTAATTTTATTGTTCTTGAGTAGAATTGAATTAATAAAAAATAATCATTTAAAAATGCTTTAAAAATTTTAAGAACATAAATATTTGTTTTTCAATAACAAATACGGTACTTCATAATGTAATTAATCAAACTAGATGTTAATAAAATAGATAGTAATATTACATGCGCTTTTTTGAAGGATTTTGAGCTTGATATTTAGGTTAAGCTGAGATTTCATAGTTCATTTGGTGATCAAGAAATCATTTTCTTTTGTGATAAGGGTTTTCTTTCATTAGATTATTTTCTAAACATTACTTTCAATTTAAATATATTTATGTTAAGTTTTGTATTATCTTTGATTAGATTGTTACAAGAATGCAAACACACATTTTGTTTTTAGATTAAATTGAATAAGGTATCTTTCACCAAACTGAAGCAATATTCTTGTTCACACTTTATCCATTTTTTTTTCTTTGTAATAATTGTTAGAAATCTATAGCAGGAGTGGCCAGCCCAAATGACCTCGCGAGCCACTTCGGAAGAACTTTACAATCCCGCTGGTCACATATAAAAATATATATCTTTATATTAGATTTGGATCCTGTACCAACATTTGTTGGATTAAAAATTTAAAACAGACTGATATATTATTATTGTTTTCATTGTTTTTTATGTATGCAAACATAGATAATATAATAATTATAATAGTGCAATGATCATTTAATGTTTAATTTATTTAATTAGTGAGATATCTGTTTCTCAACTCTTTCACTTAGTTTTTGCAAGTCAATCTCAATGCATGTGTATTTGCATATCGTAATTGATGTTGCGGATTTTCGTGATTTAAGTTTGAGCACAATTTATATTTGATAACTTTCAATTTAGAAAAAAAAAGAAATTTACTGTAACAAAAGCAGCATGATAAAATAACACACACACACAGTTATGGGATTTATTTTTTACAAAAAAAAACCTCGTTATACAAAAATATTGTAAAAAATAGTCTAATTGTGTAAAGTTGTAAAGAATCTCGCGGGCCGCAAAATTATTGAAGGTGGTCCACATGCGGGCCACGGGTTGGACACCCCTGATTTATAGTAATGCAAATTTTTTTGAGTTATCTAATTTTATGTAAATAATTCATATTATTTACCCAAGGTAACATTGTAGAAAGGTAACATTGTAGATGAATAACTTTGTAAGTGTAACTATCATTGTGTATACATGCATTTATAAAAATGTTGTACCTGATTGATTAAACTTATTATCTAATGATTACATGGTATGAGCTACTAATCTAATGATTACATGGCATGAGCTACATTTGAAGTAGCTATTAAATTTAAGTGCAGCTTAATAGCATCACAGCTAATTTTAATTAAATCAGACTGTACTTTAAAATCGGTGTGTAAACACAGATTTATTGGTCATAATGAAATTTAAAATAAGATTATTTTTTTATAGAGTAAATTTTCCTCTTTCCATTAGAATCATATTTTGCTTACCTGTAAATGTGACCTTTTTGTTTAATTTTCTAACTTTTTTAGAAATATACTTGTTTAACTGTATTCATGTGGAAGACTTCCCTTATTTGTCAAAATATGCAGCATCAGTGTTCACTTGAAGTAGGTGGCAATCACTTCGACTTCAATTTGCTTTCCAGTTTGTCACATAATTGGAATACCTCTGACGAAAAGAGAAACATGTAAATCTTACTTTCAGCTATTAAATTTTGCTTTTATCTTAATATTTTTAATTTTAGTATATCTTGTAAATTTTAATTCATACATTTTTTCATGTTTTTTCTCCTATACATTTTGTTCTATATTTTTAATAATTCATTTTTGGTTTAAAATACTTCTTTTTAAGTTTGTTTAATTTTAATACAAAAATGTGTTTAAAAATATTTTTATCAAATATTATTTTGTTAAATTAGCATTTTATTTCAGTATATCTTAATTACAATTTTGCAATTGTAATTTCTCTTTTATGTAAAAGAAGTAATTAGTACATTTATCTATTAATGTTTTACAAGAATAAAAAATGTTACTTCTTAGGCATCAGTCTACAGTACTAATATCAAAAAATGAACTATTGAAAAAAAGAACTCTGGAATATATATTATATAGTAAGGTTAATGTTAAGGCTTTATTCAGTATAGGTAAATTATTTGGTAGTAAGTTAATTCTTTCAAATTGATAAATTATTTCTAATTCTTTGAATAAATATATAAGAAGGAAGAGAATGGAGAAATAGTTGCTGGATAAAAAGGAAATAAATTTCTACTTTTGAAATTTTCGACCTTTAATTACACTCCTCAAATGTTTAGTGACTGTGGTAGCCTAGTGGTTATGGTCACGAGCTTGCGGCTGGTGTGTCATTTGTTTTAGCCCTAGTGCCACTGAAAACCTGTGTAGAACAGCTGGTGCATGTTTAATCTGTTATGGTTCAAAGTCCTCCCTTTAGCATAGTGTGATAGCACTATATTTTTCTTTACTAGATAAATTGGGTGGTGTTCATTTTTTTTCAAGGGTTGTCTACTCAGAGTAGTTACTATCATAGTTGTGAGTGAAGCAATGGACCTCATAATTTTGATATCATAAATAATGGATCATAATTTTGAACCTCAATCAAATGATGAATATGTCACCTGAGTTAGCACTTCCCTCTCCTAATTACCACAACACATCAATTAGAGGATATTGAGTCTCGACAGGTTTAATTTGCATTGGCTGCCTACACACAGCTAGTCTTCAGTGGCACCAAGACTAAAACCTGCTACACTCCAGCCTTGAGATAGTGATCATAATTACTAGGTTACTGTGGCCTTTCTATTGTAGTAAATTAGTACTGTTGTAATTCCTTGATATTAATGTAATTTTTTTTCGATAAAATAGGAAATTAATAGGAACATCAAATATAATATTAAAATGTGACATGAATATAAATTTTAAATGTATGAAAATGTTTTTTTTAAAATATGCAAATATTATCTTAATGCATGTAGTTTTACCTTTAAAATGTCTGTTGTAAGATTTAGTAATGTCTTTAACATGTATGAAAACAAATAATGTGAAAGATTATTTTTAAAACTTTCACAAATAAGTTAAGTATGAATAAATTGTGATTTATTTAAGACTTGATTGAAAATAGATTGTAATGTTAATTTTAGGTACTGGATTAATCTGTGTAGGGGAGTTCAACTTACTCAGGATACTCTTGGCTGTTTACCTAATGCTGCTATCTGCATGAAGAGTCCAGATGATTATTATGTAACCTTAGGCATTGTTCAAACAATGGAAGCAAAACCCATAAGTAAGATGCTTTTTTAAAAAAATATTAGGTTTTTTAAACTTATTTTAAGGGTTCTATTAATATGCATCTGTGTAAATGTTGAATATAAATATGCTATAAAATAAAAAGGTAGAAATTATTCTTGGCTTAAAACTTCTTTATACTTTAGTTTTTTTAGGGCTCTTTAAATTAATTAAATTTCAAAGCTATTCAGAGATTTAATGACTATTTTTATTTTAAAATCTTGATATTAAAATAAAATTCCCTTAAAAAAATTCCAAAATTTACTTTATGCTTGCAATACAAGTTTTTCTCCATCTTAAGGTTATTATTATAAAGTTTTTAATTCCTGAATAATTGTATAGCAAGATATTTTTTCGGCTGATTTAGAAATGAAAGATAGATATGAGCTATATTTTATTAAAGACAAAACTTTTGAAATTTGCTTTTTAATTCCTTTATCGAATTCCTGCTAATATCTAAGTACTTTAATCATTTTCCTGGATTTGTTTTGTTTCTAAAAGGATTTTTAAATTGTTTGTGAGTAAAAGTGTTTTAATTCTTTTTTTCATTTTAAAATTAGTTTAGGTGAAATAATATAGATTAACTTATGTAAATCTTGGTATTATATAATGGCTTTTAATCAAGGGTAAGGCTTTAATCAGTAAATAGTTTATTAATTGCTTTACAGATACATGTGCTCTGACTTGTACACATGCAACATCAATGCATTTTCTTAATAAAAATTTTTAATTTACCGAAATTCTTCTGGGATATTTATTGTAAAATTTCATAAATGATGAAATGCTGTTTAAAATGCAATTTATGTTAAAAATTATTAATATCTAATTTTGAGTTTTTATCATGTTAGATTTATATTTTTATAAACTTAATGTTATCTTTAATTTTTTTGAAAATTTAATCTTCAAGTAGTTTATACTTATGAAATAAGTCTAAACATTTGACTAATTATCTATTTGTTTATTATTATTTGACTGTTTGATGTGATGGGAACTCAATATTGTTTTCCTTCCTGTTTTGAAATAAAGGGTGTTTTCTTTACAGGTATAAAACTTTAAATTGCAATAAAACAACAATGTATTATTCGATTGACATGAATTTTTTTTTATTCGAAAGATAATCTTGTGGCATTACATTTTAAATATGATTTCTGGCATATGACTGCCATGGCATATGACTGCCATGGCTGGCTCGGATGTAGTCCAATTTTCGATGACTTTTTCCAACATTTGTGGCCGTATATCGGCAATAACACGGCGAATGTTGTCTTCCAAATGGTCAAGCGTTTGTGGCTTATCCGCACAGACCAATGACTTTACATAGCCCCCACAGAAAATAGTCTAGCGGCGTTAAATCACAAGATCTTGGAGGCCAATTCACAGGTCCAAAACGTGAAATTAGGTGGTCACCAAATGTGTCTTTCAATAAATTGATTGTGGCACGAGCTGTGTGATATGTTGCGCCATCTTGTTGGAACCACAGCTCCTGGACATCGTGATTGATCAATTCAGGAATGAAAAAGTTAGTAATCATGGCTCTATACCGATCACCATTGACTGTAACATTGTGGCCTTCATCGTTTTTGAAGAAGGATTCCACCAGCCCATAAAGCGCACCAGTCAGTTTTTCTGGATGTAACGGTGTTTCAACATACACTTGTGGATTAGCTTCACTCCAAATGCGGCAGTTTTGTTTGTTGACGTAGCCATTCAACCAGAAGTGCGCTTCATCGCTAAACAAAATTCGCTTATGAAAATCTGAAACAACGGCAATCTCGTTTTGGGCCCATTTGACGAATCTACGCCTTGCTTGATAATTGTTTTGATGAATTGCCAAACCAAACTGAGAATAAATCACTTGATAGCTGTTAAATCGGTCGCCATCTTGGAAAGTAATGCCAACTTTTAAACTTCTATACCTGAAAAAAAACACTCTTTATAAGGAAAGGATTTCAGTTTTGAGACTTTAGTAAAATGTTAGATAAAATATTTTAACGAGAAAAAACTGTATCATTTGCAAGGGTATTTATAAAAATATGGTTTTTTTTTATTGTATTAATCCTTTTTAATACCTTTGTGCTTTCAAATATTTTAAATTGACAAAGTATATTGTCACTTTTCTCCAAATTTAGATCTCATTTAATTGATTCCTGCTGTTTTCACTATTTTAAGTATAATTTTGATTAATTTGAAACATGAATTTCTACATCATAATGGACTTCCAAATTAAAAGTATTAAATTAATTTTTGTATGCTAAAAATTAAAAATTGCACAAAATTTGAACAGGAAATTAATACAAATTAGATTCTTTCTGTGTTTGTTGCAAGATAATATTTGGAAATACCTGCATTTGAACTTACATTCTTATTATTACAGTTACGGAATGCCTTTATTTAGTGTACCCTCAAATCATAAATTTACTCCCTATTTTGTATTTTTAATTTATAGAAGTTAGTAAAAAAAAAATTTCCTGCTTTTGTTATAAAATAAAGTAATTCCCCCGAACTTGCACGATAGGTGGGACTGAGTGAAAAACGCGCAAGTCGAGGTATAATTTGAAATATTAGTACATATTAATTACTTATAGTTGGGAATGGAGACGAAGGAAAATAATAATTTAGAAATAAATTTTTTTAACAAAATCTTAAGTAATATAAATACAAAATCGCAAACCAAAGTTATTATGAAATAGAAGTTTTCTTAAAATCTCACAAAGTAGTCTGCCAGCTGAAAGATCTTTTTTTCTCTCCTGCAAAATTTCCTCGTAGCTTGCTAATAAATTTTTTATTCCTCGTTTTGTTGAAAAAATATGCTCTTGACTATAGACTGGATTTTCTAAAATTTAGTAACACTTTTTTCAATGAAATTGAGGCCTTCTGTCAATTTTCCAACCATCATTCAATTGAACTGGATCTTTAGATTCAAGTTCCTCAATGTCTTGCTCTTGTTCATGCATTTCTATGAGCTCGTCAGCTCCTGATTGTGGAAATCCAGTAGTTCTTGAACTTCATCACTGTCCACTTCTAAATTTATTTGCCTGATTGGTAATCTGAGAAAAAGTTTTTTTAGTCACATTACAATTTTATCAGATTCTGGCGCTAAGTCCTTCTCAGTTTCAGTATGAAGGAAAAAAAAAGACAACTTAAAAGATGAATCAACAAGATTTGAAAATCGCGTATCTCCGAATTCACGTTAGTCAAGGTATTACTATAAAGTTAATTGATTCCATTTACAAAATTGCGGTCTCCAATATAAATTTCTTCGAGTACAAAATACATGCAAAATAATATAATTCTGCTCTACAACCTTTTTTCTTAAAACAAAAATTTCTAAAAAAATTTGGAAAATCAGGTTAAAAAAATTTGTTTGTGCAGTAAAATAAATTTTTTATTTCTTACAATATACCCACCTTAATTGTGTTGGGTCCCCATTTCTGTGAAGTGTTCATCCATGAATTTTTTTATTCTCAGAACCTTATGAACCTCTTATTGTTGAAAATTTAGTCTCAATTTCTGCTCCCTTTTTACACATTATTAGCGTGGAAAATTCTATGATAGAAAAATATTCTAATTTTAAACAAACTTTTCTTGTTATCTAGATCAGTGGTGTGCAAACTGCTTTAATTTTCAACCTCCTATTTTGAATAAAATTTTGCTGTGACACTTAGATAGACAATGTACATTTTTAAATTACCAACATCAAAATTCAGCAATGATTATAAGTACACAGTTTTCATATGAAATATATTTCGTTATTTATTATCTCATTTCGTCATTTTATTAGTACATGATGCTTGCAAAAGAAAAACTTTATATTTTTTTGTTTAGTAAATTTTTTAAAATTTGGTGATCCATGGCCACCAATCAGCCATTCTATTGTTAAATATCACTGTTACCCGATTCATACTAATATCAACTGTTGTTTTAAAAGATTGATTTTTTTTTTTAGAGAATATTTATAAATTGTAATAGTTGAAATGCTTATTTGAGTCTTTTTCTCTTAAATAGTTTTTGAATAATTTGGTTGAGATTACCTTTTCTGAAAGGCACAATGTCCTTTTGTTTGAAGAATTACTTTTTGAAATTTTGCATTCTGCAAGATACATAATGAAGTAGCATCAGCTGAGCCGAAGCAATGGATTAATTCATCATTTTTCAATATATAAAGATATTAAAAAAAGCCTACAAAAAATGACAAATTTATTAGTGAAATTCCAAACAAAATTAGTGTAAAGTACAAGCTTAATCTAATCTTTCTCACCTATGATTTAAAATGTAACAAGTTGGGTTGTGAATGGTCTAGTGCTGCCTTGAAGTGCATGTAAGAAAACCGCCAATCAACCATTTCCTAATAGGAGTTAAGGAAATGCCGGAAAACAAGTTTGAAAGAATAAGTCTCCATCAACACATTCATTTTTGATTCCTTAGAATGTAATTACTGTAAGATTTTGTTGCATTTTTCTTTAAAATGTTATCATTCTACACCATAGGTTCTCAACGTGGGGGATAACACCCCCTAGTGGGGTTTGAGGCTTTCAGGGGCAGTAAAAGACCCAGAATAAGGAAGTTTTGAGATGGTATAGAGGAACATGGGCAAATTAACCAAATATAGTCTTAAAAAGACTTAAAAACATGCTGATTAACTAACAAAAGTAGCCTTTCATACTGGTTACCTTATGTGGATTGCATGTATTTAAAATTGTATATTCATGGCAATAGCTATTTCAGATTTGCAAGTAAAAAAAAATTGGGAGCTTTAGAAAAAAAACAAATTAAAATATATTCTATTAGTAATAGAATATTTTTTAAAAATTTAGTTAGTGTTTTCACCATGTACTAGCTGCATAGCCTGGCGTTGCACAGGCTTTCTCTACTTTTATAATTTTTCCCTTTCCTTCACAAAATCAGCCTTTCTAATACTCTTTTTCAAAATGACCCCCCCTCCTCCGCTTAACTCGGCATTGCTCGGGCTTTTACCAAGTGTGTAACTTAAAATTCCCTGTTTTGTAATTTTTTCGCTTCTTTCTTTGTCGGACAGGTTTATATCCCCCCCTCCCGGCATTGCACGAACATTTTTAAATGCATAACATATTGTCATGGAATTTCCCCTTCCCCTCTCGCTATCAGCAGCTCCTAATATGTATGTGTGATTTCTATATTAATGTCATAACAAAATTCTCATGGTATTTTCCCACAATTAATTATTACTGCCCTTTTAAAATTTTGGCTACCCCTGAAGACCTGCTGTTGAATCTGTTGAGAGTTTAAACGTCCTAGCATTGGTGTGGTATGGTAGTTAAGAGAGATGGGTGCCAGTTCAAGTTTCATCCTCGTCACTTGACAATGGTTCAAAATGTCGAGGTGTGTCGCCAAAAATTCTTGAGTAAGTGAACAGTGGGACTTGAATATTCACTCACTCAATTTGCAACTTTTTAGGCCCCAGAAACGAAAATGTACCATTTTAAAAATAGTTGTATGTTGAAAAAAAGTAGAAATTTTTATAGTTATAAAATTTCTTAACTATATTAAATGTTGAATTAAAATTGTGATCATTTTTTGAAATGTTCGATACACAAGAAAAAAGTTTCATGCAATTATTTTTATAAATGAAGGAGTTATAAAACATTTGAATTTGATAATTAGTTATTAAATATTTAAAATTTGAGTACAGTAAGACCCCGCTTAACGCTGTTTTGGTTTAACACTTTTTTTTAATTGTGGGATTCCCCAAAATGGTGTGCTGTGTGTTAGGCTTCACAATACCCAAAACAGTTTATCTGTGTTTCATCTTTCCTGTGGTGTTATATGAAGGTACTTTTATCGTTTCAAACATTTGTTGACATTATTGTAAGTATAAATTTATATAATGCAATGATTTCTATAGTGACAAATATTAGTATTTTTAGTTTTTATCATGGGTGATAATAACCACAAAAATAAACCTACAAGAAAAAGCATTTCACTAGAAACTAAAATGCAAGTGATTAGATACTGGTGAGCGTCAATCTCACATTGATGCTGCATTATATTTGGCAAATTCAACAATAAGGACCATTCTTAATAATAAAGAAAAAATACTGCTATGAGTAACTGCAACGAAGACAAGCTCTGCAACTAGAATTACCCGTTCTAGAAATATATGAAATGGATAATAAACTTTCTATATGGATTGACGATGAAATTGAACGCAATATGCCTTTTAAGTCAGTATCTTCTTGATAAAAAGACAGAAAATTGGAAATACAGAAGAGACTGAATGATCTAAAATGTAAACATACTGACTTAGAATTTTACTTATTTTTATATGTAGTTGTTGTTGTTTTCTGATGCCACCTGTCTGACGTAGTCAGATCGAGGCCCACGAAATTCATCGCGGCATGGGCAAGAGGTACGCCTGTTGTTGGCCTTGAGCACCATACAGGTGACAGTGCGATTTTAGCTCGGCGAAATTCCCCGAAGGGGCGATAGATGGCGACACGACCTCTATCTCCACCTCCACAATTTCTGCATGTAAACTGAAGGGGAGGGAAATATTCTCCACTCCCTGTGCTCGTGATTAAGCCCACAAGACTACGGACCCACTGATTTAACGAGCACGTACTCCGTGTGTACTCGGAGGGTGTTTGGTGGTATTGGGCATCGAACCCAGGCCTTCCTGTCTCGAGTCTGATGCTCTAACCACTAGGCTACCCACGGCCCCTATTTTTATATGTATAGTCGTTTATTATGTTTCTATATTTGTATGTATAGTCGTTTATCATGTTTCTATATTTGTAAGAAATATATTTTTGTTTTATTGTTATAAAAACATAATAAATTTGATGGCAAAATAGCTGACATATTTTCCTCCTATTTTTCCCTAACCCCATTATTTACATGATGAGATAACCTCGTTTAACGCCAATATTACGCTATACTTTGATGGAACGTATACCCCTGTGCTACGCGGGGTCTTACTGTATTTTTTAAAAATTCATGAAACAAAGTTTTTGGCATTTTATTTTTTAAATCACTAACGCTAAAAGACAAAGTGTGAGTGTTTTAAAAATCATTTTTATATAAACACATCGATATTGATTCATTTTAGAAATAATTGTAAAATATGTAAAGTATCGTTTTGTAAAATAAAAAATTCTGTATCATGGCGAAATAAGTTATCTTTCCAATTACAAAATTGCTGGTGATGCAATTAAATGCGTGAATAAAATTTTGAGTATTTCTTAAAAAATGATAAACATTAGCGATAATGTTGTTTTGAACCCTGGTACAAACGGTAGTAATCAAGCGCTCTGCTGAACGCAGCACGAAATTCTGGGAAAAATAGGAGGGTAAAACCTTTAAAATAAAAAGAAGAGATATTCAAATTCTCCAAATCTGGTGATTTTCAATTTTTATAGGCATCCTCTTTTATTGTGTACACTTTCATCAAACGTGACGTGCACAGGGTTAAAAGACTCATTTGTTGCCAAACAGGTTTTCGCCGCCAAACCCTTGGCTATTGTAAAATTGCGTTATTTTTTTAGGGCTTCATTTTTATATTAATGCCTTCAAACTTTATATATCGTTTGCAAACTATGGTAATTTTTAATCAAAAAATGAAAAAAAAAACTACATTGTGTGTGTGTGATTTAACTCTCGCAAAGAGGGTAAAAAAACGAAAAACAATTTTTTTAAAAAGCTGTAATTTTTCATCAATTTTTCTAATCTTTGTACAGATTACGAATAATAAATTTCTACGCACAGAAAGAAAAGTTTTGTGAGATTATTTTTATAAACCACGGAATTATTAAGTATTTAAATAAAATTTTGAGTATTTTTTAAAAATTGGTGAAAGAAAAGTTTTTGACATTTTATTTTTTAAATGACTGAGATTCTAAAAGAGAAAAGTATAAACTTTTTTGGTGTTTAATATCATTTCATTAATGTGAAAGAAAATTCAAACGGAGCGATTTAGAAATCATTTTCACAAAAATCGTAAAAAATAGAAAATATCATTATATTGTAAAATAAATTATACCGTATTGTGGCGAAATAAATGATCTTTCTGATTTTGTAATTATTTTTTGTCTGAGTTTCATAGAAAAAATTAGATTGCGTTTTAAAAACGTCGGGGACAAAAAAAAATTTTTTTTTCCACCTCCCGGTTTTTCATTTTGTTTGGCAGAAGAAACAACCTGCAGGAGTAAAACAAAATATTTTAATCAATATCTTTTTAACTCATTGCAATATCAAAATATAAATGGCAAAAATGGATTTCTTGGATCATTCCCGATCTTTTGGTACCTTTGGCAAGCTTCTGTATTGTTCGGTTCGTGGGAAAATAGATGTACATACAGATGTTTACCTATGAATATCAAAAGTGTAGATTATGTACGCTCTTATTTCTCTGGAGTGGGGGGCGGTATCAAAATATTAACTAGAAAAGGGGGGTGCCAGTTCAAAAAAGGTTGGAAACCTAAGATATACACTTACTTTAAAAAAAATGTTTGGGATTTTTTTCCCCTCTTTTATTACCCAAGGGTATTTTATCTTTTTCTAAGAGGCCAATTTGCATGTGTAGAAAATTATTAAATATAAGGAGACTTTCGTGATATGTGTTTCTTAGGTAGTGGTAAATCTGTTTGATGCCATATTGAAGATATTCAATTAAGTGCTATCAATTTCTAAGTGCTATTAATTTCTCCTCAGACATTTCCTCAGGAAGAAGGTATATTAAAAAACTTGGAAGAAAAGAAAATTTTGTTTTGTTTGTCTGAAATTATGTGTTAAAACTCATAGAATAGCTTGGTAAGAATATCCAGGTTCAAAAAATAGATAATATGGAGTGCCACTAGTAAAATTTGCTTTGAATGAATTCTTTTTATCATACTTCTTATGACTATCCCTTGTTGAATTTCTCTATTTTATTTTCACGACAGATTCCTCTGATCTTATGCTGACATTTGGATCTGGAGATAATCGAGCATGTTCTAGTGTTCCTTCTGACAAACACCTTACTCCAACAACAAGACTTTTTATGCACTGTGGTACATCCTTGGGACATCCCAGAGTAGTTCGTGGACCTGATTCACAGTGCTATTATGATTTCATTTGGGAATCTAGTTTGGCCTGCATAGACAGAGCGTAAGAAATTCTTTTGTCAGTTCAGAAATTAGTTAATACATGTGACATAATGATTAAAAAAAATTGAAAAAATCTTGGAAAAAATTATTTTTTCACATTTGTGTAAATGTATAAGGAGAGAAGCTTGCTGAATATATTTGTATTAAAAATTATCCTATAAAAATTTACCAATCAATGTAACTATTTCGAAGCAGATTGCTTCTGTTGCATGCTTGGAATTTTATGCTTAATAAACAAATAAGGCAACTATAATTTTGATTGTCTAATTTTTTGCACTCTTTCAAAGGATTTCTAGATATTATTTGCTTTAAAAAATTATAAAAATATTAAACTTTTCAGAAAAAATATTGTCTGATAAATAACTATATATATATTTATGTTAGCCATTTAGAAGTTATTTAAAAAACGTTTACTGGTATAGGGGGTATCGACTATTCTTAAACATAGCTGTTTGGGTTTGCCTTTACAAGTTCTTTATGTAATTTTTTCATCCATGGTTAAACAAATCTTTAGATCTTGTTGGAGGAATTTTTATGTTTTGAGCTAATGAAAAGAAAATGATTTTTCTCAGATTTCCAACTAAGTTGAAGTCTTCGGAAATTAAACTATGGCCGCGGTAGCCGAGTGGTATAGGTATCGGACTGTGGCTTGCTTTGTCACAGGTTCGAGCCCAGTACCACTAAAGACCCGCCGTGTAGGGCAGCGATGCACGTTAAATCTGTCGAGAGCTGAAACGTCCTCCCGTTGGTGTGGTGTGGTAGTTAGGAGAGGGGGGTGCCAGCTCAGGTGTCGTCCACGTCACTTGACCATGGTTCAAAATTACGTGGTCCGTCGCCAAAAGCCCTCGTGTAGCTGAACAGTGCGACGTTAATATTCAATTAATCAATCAATCAATCAATCGGAAATTAAACTACCTGTTAATTGTAATAAATTTAGTTTGTTCCTTTTGTGTAACTATCTAGCACAATCCTATATCATAGGATAGAATAATATTATAAACAATATTAAAAATAAATGGTCTTTCTTGGACTATGTTATTTTAAAATCATAAAAGTGTTGAATGTGTACTAATTTTGAAAATGAATTATTCTTTCTTTCTTTTTTTTTTATAGTGAAGTAGTGATGATGGAAAAAGATGGAATTATCAAAGATGAAAGATTTGGTTACACTGTTAATATCAGCTCAATTCTTAATAGGTAAATAATCTTTAGTATTTTTAACAAGTGACAAGAAAGAAAGGAGAGGGAAGAATTGGAATGTATTTCTTTAATGTTTGTTTATTTCAGGACAAAACATGAAATATTTCTATCAATAAAAGGTTGTTGTGTTTTTGAATATCCCTTTTGTAATGAGATGTGGAGATATTAAAAGCTAAAATTTTTGATAACCATGATGAGAAATTCAACAAAAAATGTATAAATCATTAACATATTTGAATTTTTTTTCCTTTTGGTTTGCCAATTTATTTGTGAACAGCAATTTTAGTCCTTTGAATCTGACATGAAGTAAAACTGATATTCCACGAGTTAAACCATTTATGTTTATGTATTAAATATTAATATTGCAGGGTGACTGTAGTAGAAATAAAGAAGTAAAAGTAATGTTTGTTATGAAAGCGAAATATATTGGTTAATTGTATTTTAAAATGTTGTAAAAGAATAATTTTTAATGTGGCTGATTATAATTTAGATCTTAGTAAAATATGATAATTTGTATTCAATTATTTGTTTTATTATTACTAATTTATTTTTTTATTCATTTTGTATTTCTATTAATGTAATTTTATCCATGAATCTTGCATTAGGTTGTGGGATTTCTAATTGTAGGAAGCGATAGAAATGTAAATATTTGAAAATAATTTAAATGTACTGTAATGATTTTTCTTTGTTTCATTTCTTTTTGAAGATCTAAAACAGAGGTTCCAAAACTTTTTTGTCTCATAGACCCCTTGCCATGTTTTTCGAATTGTGCTGATCCCTCCTTACCTAATAATGAAATTTTGCAAATTTTCCTACTTAAATGTCTTTTTCTAGCTGGTATAGAGTTTTACTTACTTTGAAACATTTAAATTTCTAACTGTAGTGAAATATAGTGTTTAAAACCTAAGACAACCATGTTAATTAACTAAATTAAAACTTAATTAATACATAAAATAATTAATACATACTGTAACTGAGCAACAAACAAATGTTTTTAATGTGAGGGATGAATCTGTGTGCTTCATCCATTCTGGTACTTCCAAAATTGTTGTGATATCAGTTTCTAAATTTTACTTTAAGATCTTAGTGCCTATTCCGATCAGTCCCTTTTGTAATATGACATTTATTTTTTCTTTCGAAATCACCATATTAATTCATTGGCTCTTGTGATATTACCATAGTCAAACCTGGTTTTAAAATCTGAATAAAGGGCATTTAAATGTTGAAAGTAGGTGAAAATATCCTTTTTCTGGCAGATTGTGTGAGACAAATTGAGAAACTAGGAAAATTCGGGATGTTCAATATTATGTTTCCTTGGCTTAATCCTGGTAAGAAACACCGAAATTGTGGTCCTTGTAACTGCAAATTAACTTCATTAAATTTAGTAAACACGTGATTAAATTTTCCTTTAAAAATAAAGTCATGATCTGGTTTAATGAAAGTCACTATCTTTAGACCCCCATTTAAACCTCATGGACTCCAAAATTATTTTTTCGCCGAGGTGGACCCCTTGGGACCACTTTGGGAATCACTGATCTAAAATGAATGTTTTGCTGTATTTTTAAAATTCAGATTTAGTTCTGTATTTTTTTTCTTTCTTTACGCAATAAAAGTAAGAGATCGTGCCATTAAATTTCTTTTATTAAAGAAATCTGTATTTTGTTTTTCATGGCTTATTTCATTATAATGTGCTGTGTTATTCAGGTTTTCTTATAAGAAAGCTCTTTCTATAAATATTTTAATTTGATAGATCTTGTGTGGCTATTTTAAATTATTTTTAAAAAATATTTCTTTTATATTTTAAAGCACTTTTAATGTAACTGGAGTTACTAAATCTGATGAGTATAAGTATGAAATAAACTTAAGTGGCTTGCCTAGTGTTTCTGAAAATAGTCCATGTGCTATGGCAGCAGTTTGTCAAACAAAACCAGGCTCAGGATTCTTCCGAGATATTGGTAGTTTTGATACCAGATCTTTTACTATAAGAGGTAAACTAGTATATATATATTTTATATTTTTTTCATGACTGTCTAAGGAACTGTAAATTTTTTTCAGACTTAAATATGCTGTTATGCTTCTGATTTTTTGCTTAAATTAATTCAATTTTTTTTCTGTATAAAATGTGCTATACTCTATTGTACTGCGAAACATATATATTTCACTTTAACAGGGAAATGAATTCAATACCAGTGGTTAGATATTTTGTATTTATAAATACTTTTATATATTTTTAATCATTTTTGTATATTTAAAAACTTCCTGACTTTTATAAATTTGCAGAGATATAATTTCTCATTATTTCCCATTCAGGTCAAAAATACTTGGTTGAAATTTACTTCTCAATAAACTTTCCGTTAATTAGTGTGTTAATGAGTTGAATTAGACAATATTGCCCTTTTTAATTAATATACATCTTTTAGTTGGTGGTGAGTTTGGGGAAGAAATTGCTTTTAAGGATGGAAATTTAGCTTTGCTGACTCCCTCCCTGTTGTTCAATGATTGACATTATCGTGTGTCAAAGATAATTTGCTGTTCACCTGTTGAGCACTGGTAATTTTTGTGGTGGTGAAAATTTTGATATTTTATGATTTTTGACAGACAGTATGGTGTTCAAAAAGCAATCAAGAGGGAACGGAACTCATTGGGGTTGATTTTGGACAAAGTTCATCCTTTAAGAAACTTTTTTTATGTTGAAATATTGACTGGAGTGTCCTATTACATCCAAAACTGAAAAATATTGCTGCAAATTTACATGGGTGAAAAACAGCCAACAACTCCAATTAATTGAAGAATAAATTTTTTAATGAACAAGGATGAACAAATGATTACATGAATAAAAACCAATGTATATACAAATAAAAGCAGATTATTTACACTAACAAAAAAATACACTTGTTATAAATAAGTTTTACAGCTCTTCAGAAATGGTTCTCTGGAAAAGTTCCACTGTTAAGGACTTGAGCAGATAAAGTCTCTCTTATCACAGAAAACGTTACTCTCATTTCTGAACTCTCAACCGTTATATGGCAGTATTGAAATTTCCAGAAAGGTCAGTGCCAGTGACTTCTAGAAGGTTCCATAGCATGTAAGTTTTTGTCCTGTTGCCAAAGGCAATATAATCACTAATCTGGTAACTCTGCTCACATCTTCTAGGGTTGCCATATCTTATTCAAGTTATTGCTGGGAAGAATTCTTTCTCCATAGAATTCTTCTTCCCACAAGCTGTGTATCATTGCAAAGAAAACAACGTACTTGATGTATTTCAATATGTACTTACTTTATAGATACAGGATATTGTGTATTGAGACAGTTGGATGTGTAGTTGCATTCTCAGTTGATATCAAAGAAAAAGGCATCTCTTTTTTCTGAGTGAAGAAATTTTTGTAATCAATGTTTACTGTAGGGATTAAATTTTAAATATATATATATTACTAGCTGGTATACCCGTTCTTTACACAGGTAAATTGAAAAATTAAACAATACAGATTGAAGGATAAAGAAGTTTTTAATGAGTTAATTTTTTTATGTGAATTGCAAAGTAAACAAAAAAAGCTATTTGCATATCTCAGCTGAACAAAAAACCATATTTGTTAAATTTCAAGTCTTTAGATCTAATAGCTGGTAAAAGGAATTTTTATTTAATTATAACTCCCGTAACTCTTGTCAGTCAATTTGTGAAGATACCTTCCTCACACACAGCTGATCTCTATTCAGCAACAAAAGCAACACATCCTTACAAATTTTGTGTAATGAATGCTTAAAATAGTGTAAATAATTTATATCTGGAAGTGTAATATGTTCACATTATTTTCTGTTGTATTCATTTTATGTTAAAATCTGCCATCACCTCTCCCTTCAAAATCTAGTTATTATGAAATAAAAAAATAGTGATTTTTCTGATCAGAGGAATAAATTGAAAGTGATCGTGCTCTGAGACACTGTGTAGACAAAACAAAAAGAGCAAGTTTTGCTTCACACTAAAAAGATAGATATATGCTCTGTCGCGGGCTTTTTGCAGATGGCTGAATTTTTTCCTACTTTCTTGACAATTATTGCTATATTTTGGAAACTTACTCAATATCTTTATAAATTATAGCCGTATGTGTTATTCTGATGTTTCAGCTATATTACTGTAAAGTTTCATTAAAATCCATTCAGTTGTTTTTCTGTGAAAGAATAACAAGCATCTCCATACAAACTTTCGCATTTATAATATTAGTAAGGATATATTACTGTATAAATTTTTATTAATATTTGCTCTTTTCTTATGTGAAAAAGATTCAAAGTTTTGGTCACTCATAGCACTCTTATAACTTTTAACTTACTGCTTGTCTCTTGAAGTGGAGTATATTGCCTGTTCACTGTAACCAACTATTCACTTAGATTTATGGTGAAATGCAAATATTTAATATCTGTTGTGTTATATGAACATGCCTGAGAGAAAAAAAATTATCTTTATTTTTAATAAATATATCTTGATCTTCCACTCATGAAAGAGATGCTTCACTTAACTGCTAGTTTTGAATATTATAGTTATGTTTATGGTATGTAAAGTATTTTTAAATTTATCATGTGTTAAATCTATCAAATATAATTTTGAATATTACTTGTTTATCTATTTTTATTTGTCCTTTTTAATTTTTTTAAGATTCAGTTTTCTGTATTTAATATATTTATATAGAATCGCTTTTTTATATATATCTATTTGTGATATATATATATGCATAAAGTAAAGGTGTGTGGAGGAAAGGTCAATAATTCTTAATTTGAAATGAATAAAAATGTCAAGTCTTTAAATAAAATGTATTTTTCCCATTTGTAGAGTTGAAAGTACAGTTAAATGTATCATTTTAAAAAGCAAACAAAATTCAAGACAGAATAATATTTGCATGTGTAATTAATTCATTGTTAAATCTCATTTTCAGATTCTAATAAAGTTGAAGGTATATATGTTTTTTTATTTTTTATTTTAGGATCAGAACTTCATCTTACTTTTACATCCCATACTAAACCATGCGGAAAAAACAAGCTAAAAAATGTCACTACTCTTATCAACATGCAATGTATGTCTGCTGCAGGAATTGTAAGTTAAGATTTTTGTAAACTGTTTGTAACAGAGTTAGATGTGTTAATTCCAAGCGAATGAACACATTTTTGATGTAATCTGCATAGATGTTTTCTTGCATTATTAATTTCATCAGCTGATTAGGACTTCCCCCCCCCCTGAGGTTGCTAAAAAGAATTAACTTTTTAAAAAGATTTTAAAAAAAGTTACATTTTTAATTAAACATTAAAGTCATCTTCATTGCATAATATTAAAGACTTATATAATTTCTTAATCTAAAAGATTTAAATTTAAAAATATTTAAACATTTGGTAATTTTTATATTAGCCACATACATTTTCTTAAATTAAAAAGTAACACCAGCAGAGCAATATTGAAAATTCATTAATGACACAGTTCTTTGAATATAGTAATTGATTTTAGATGTTTAGCATTTTGTAATCATTGCCCTGAGTAAAATATTAATTACATTTTCAAATGAAATTATTCAAAAGCAAAGTAATGCTTTAAAAGTCTGTATTTGA
Source organism: Trichonephila clavipes (assembly GCA_019973935.1). NCBI lineage: Eukaryota > Metazoa > Arthropoda > Arachnida > Araneae > Nephilidae > Trichonephila > Trichonephila clavipes. Next base: position 51,006 of record BMAU01018387.1, read on the forward strand.
AATTTAAAATAAATTAATTAAATGAGATGCAATACGTTTTCATTTTATCTCGAACTTCTATGTTCTCTGTTCTTTCTATTAATTGAATTTTGCATAAATAAACTGTATTTCTATCATGTTTCCATGTAGTTTATGAATTTGTATGTATTTTTTTTCCTTTCTAACAAAGAATTTCAATGTTTAAAATTTTATATTTATGATAAAAGTAAATATTGTCAAAATAGCTTTAAAAATATGCCAATTATAATAGTAACTCATTATTGCTTATTCTGTAATTGTTTGACTGGAATTGTTTAAAACAAAAGAATAAAGTTTTTTTAATGCTATTTAGGTTTTTGCAAATATCAGAGTACAAAGGCAGTCATGTTTTTCAATAACAATTTTGAAGAATTATTTTTAGTTATGTTTGGATTTCATTAATAAATGTGTATTTTTTAGGGTCAACCAACTTTTCTATATGAGTCAGGAGACTGTGATTATATCTTTGAATGGGAGACCATTGTAGTTTGTCCAGGTTATAATAGGTTTGTAACTAGTTTTAAATACAGAAATGCAATGATGATAATTATAGATAATGTAAATATTTTATGTTAATGCAGTTTAGGTTCAACCTGTATTTCTAACTAAAATATTATGAAAGGTACAGATTTTATGAGATGGAAATAAAAGAATATGCCAAGCATTTTATGTTAGTAGGGATACATATAAATGGGTTATTCCAGTGAATAAAAACAGTATTGAATATTTTTACAATTAATGTGATGAAGTGTTGTTATGTAGCATATGTAATTTTTGGAGTTAACTACTTAAAAATCGATTTTCATATAAAGTCCATAGTATGAAAAAAATTATGAAGAGGGAAATTTTTACTAGCATTAGCAAAATTGTGTTGCGCTGTGTTTTGCACATGCATCAGATTGCTTATCAAAAGGACTACTTTTTCTTATTTTTTTAAAATTACGATGATTCTTTTCCTACGAAAAGCAGACAAAAAAATAATTACAGAATTTGAAAGATCACTTATTTCACCATGATCGGTTATAAATTTTTTTACAAAATAACAAAATTTTGCGTTTTTTACGATATTTTCTAAAATATATAATATTGATGCACTTTTATGAAAAGAGTTTTACAATCGTTCTACGCGAATTTCTTACCATCATAATGTATCGAAATTCTGTACTAAAATAGTTAATACTTCGCTCTTTTCGAATCAGCGATTTAAAATATGAAATACCAAAAACTTTTTTTTTGTGCAGTTTTCAAAAATTACTTAAAATTTTAACTTAACATTGAATAACTTTGTTATTTATGAACATAATCACATGAAACTTTTTTCCAAGTTTCATTCAAAGATTGAAAAAATTGCTTAAAAATTATGGGTTTTAAAAGAAAATTTGTGTGTTTCGTCTAATACCCTTTTTACAAGAAATCATGGTAAAATTGTCAAATCAGCCACTGGTCACCAAATTTTGGAAAATCGCCAATTTAGCTAATTTTTGCATGTTGTGTTTTGGAGTAGCAATCTGCATGTTTTGTTAAAAGATTGAAATTTTTTACAAAAAATCATCATGCAATTTTTTTCTTACATATATGCCGCAAAATGCACTGTACCTAATGGTAAACCAATTGTTGTCGTCACAGTTTATATTTCTGTCAATCAGAATGTTACTGACCTGATATCCCTGAGACATTATTCAGTATTGATTTCAATAAAGACTAAGAATTGAGATTATTACAATTTTTAAAGTAAGAGCTTAATTTGGATTTTGCTTCTGGTAAAGCACTGAGGATGACTAGGTATGGTTCAATCATTGATGCGATGTTTTCACGATTCGTAAATCATGTACCTACCGATGTTCACGTATCATACTTTAGTTACCACAAGCCTCTTGTCACAATGATTAATAATGGTTAGAGAATGTAATTAATACTCACAGTGATATTAATAGTGAAGTAAATCAATCTTCTTTACAGTGTACTCATGTACTATGAATAACATATATTTATGTATATTTTGTATATTTATATATACTATTTTACCAAATCAGTATGAATAATGTGAATAGAATAAAGAAAATACATGCATGGTTTCAGTATTATATGGGATGCATTTATTTACCCTGTTTGCCTAGGCCTAGACAATCATACTCAAGGAGTAAACTCCAGTCGTATGTTGGAGCAGACACACACATATTTTTTTTTAAAAGCGTGTTCTGGTTTTATTAGTAATACACTTAGGCAAGACTTAAATTTATGGGCAGTGATGTACTTTAGAACTGACTAGATCATCACTGGAGCCTTTTCTATCTTTTTCTGTCTTGTTTCAATTTGTATACAACGTTCACACTGTTATTCTGGGTGACATGTTTTTAGAAGCAAGATTTAATTTTTGAAGTTCTTAATCATTAAAATATTTCATTATTTTAGGTTTGAATAAAAAATATTTAAACTAAAGAATCTAAAGCTTTGTATTTGAGTTTAATTTCATTTGCTTTATTTCTTATTTTTGCTTAAAATACAACATTTTTGGCTTTGAAAGTTAAATAATCACTTCAGAAGATTAAGATTCATTTGTATATATTTTTTCTGATATATATTGTACAAAAACTGTTTTTTTATACAACTTTTTTTTCACAATTTAGAGTAATATTTTGGTTCCTTAGAAATGATTGAAAACCATAAAGCAGTTTTTATCTTCACATTCACAGTATAATGCATAATAATCTGTTACAAGTAGGAATAAATTCTAATTAATTTATTTTGAAGTACCAGTAGATTACTTTTACTTATTAATTTAACTTAAGATAAGAAATTTAAGGATCATTGCAAGTTGATTTTTTTATTAAAACTCATTTAAGTTTAATATACTTCTTTTAATAAAGGTAAAAGAAAATATTAATTTATTATTTTTTGTTTATTTTCTAAATATGAAGTTTGATCTTCATAAAATATAAAAATGTGATATACATATGTTTACATAAATATGTATGGTTTCTTAATTTTGTGTGCATATATAATAGTATCTTTATATATTTGTAGGCCAAAAAATCCAGAAGATGACTTCAAACGCCCTGATCCAGTTCCTGACCCATACAAAGAGGAAGTACAGTCTAACCATAATACTGCTGCAGTTATAGTTGGTGTTCTTTTTGCATCAGTAGCTATTGTTATTATAGCATTTATTATTTCAAAACCAGAAAGAAGGTAAATGTTTTCATAATTGGCAATTTAAAATTTGATCGTAAGCTTTTTAATATTTTTTCATAAAAGTGAACATGCATTTTTAAAATTATTTGTTGTAAGATTTTTTCTTTGTATAATATTCTCTGTTTGCTTATATCAGTGTTGTTTTTCTTATATTATTTGAAATGTATTTATTGTTGTAAAGATAATTAATTTTCATATTTCTAAAATTTAATATTAGTTTAAAGACCATTCAAAAACTTTCTGTTTATATTTTCACTCCTAAAAATGGCAATCATTGTCTTTACTGTTTTTACACCAATCATGCAAAAGTCAAGGGGTCACATCAGATTTAGCGATTTTTCTTTGGATTTGGCGATTTTTATCTAAATGTCATGGCGAGATATTGAATTCATTCTAAAATACATAATTCCGAAAAATGTACCTTAAAGACCGCTTTTAGTCACCAAAAAATAAAGGACTGCACCAAGTGCACAATACTACCCTCTTTATCAATCAACAAATTTTTGAACAGTTTAAAGCACAAATAGTGATTTTTGACGTCTCATTTTTCTTCTGAAACAATTATTAATGGCACTTTTGAGTTTTTGGAAAATGTCCTGTATAGTTCATACAGAAAGAAAGAAATTAGGAAAGAATCAGGCGTATAAAGAAAGAATGTACTTTTATATTAGTAAAATAGAATAATTTATCACAATCTCTTTAAGAATAGTTTTATCGAATGGGTAGTTTTCAGTGGACTTAAGAGTGTTCTTATGAACTTTTCATCATTGTATTATTTTTTAACACTGTGGTTTGCATTCTATAGCAAGTTTAGATTAACCAATTAAAGGAACCTGCATTACTAGAGCAGTTGCAAAAACAGGAATAAAGTCTGTAATCTTCACTAAATATTGTCACTGAATAAGTTCATTAGTAAACTATGTTCATGTGTGTAACTATTCGGTATTATGCTAGACAGCTTATAAAATTGAAATGAGGTAACTTTGTTCATATATTTATGTAATTTTTTAAATTTTGTATTTGTTGCCTTGAATATTATATAAAATATCATGGACACCAAGCCATGTAGTATCAGTTACGTTCAAGTTAGTAGTGGTTAATATTGTTTGATCGAACCTTTCTATTAATCACATAAATTTATAATAATTTGGAAAGTTTCTTATATCAAATCTTTAAAATGTTTTTCAGTTGTTGATTACACCTATATGTAAATTTTATATAACTCTTAATCAATTTGTGTGTGTATATTTATATAATATTTTTTACCTTCAGAGCTCTGGTTTCTCTTCGGTTTCGAGGACTTTTTGGAAAAGTCAGAGTACCTTATTTCAGATACAAAAGGGTAAGTTATATAGCTTATTAAATAAAAAAAAATTAAGTTTTTATTTATGTTCAGCTCTTAAAATATGGTAAGTTTATTATATGGTTAATCTTATTGATATCTTAATAAACATGTTTAAGGTTTAAATCATTAAATAAATAATTATTGTTCCTGAGTAGTTTTTAAATTTTGAGATATCTAAAATTGTAATTGGTATCATGAAAAAAATAGAACTTTATTGTTATATATTAGTATTAATATATTTTATTGTTTAGTTAGTATTCTTGAGTAAAGAAATCATTTTTCCCCCTTATATTTTTTAAAAGTATGGATTTTTTAGTAAATTATTATTTGATTTTGTTCCCCTTTAATTTTCATAGTAAATCTAATAATTTAAGGAAACGTTTTTTTCCTCTCTTTCTATTAAAGTCTTGAAATTTTGCAGTCTTGTTTTACTAGATTTGTTTTCTTCCAATTTTGTTTTTTTTTTTTGTACCCTTGAAATTCACTTTAAATGTATATATTTTTTTCCTCTCTTGAATTTCCTTCAATAAATATTATCAGCATCAAATATTCTAGTTTTTCTCAAAACCATTTAGGTAAAATGAGGTAAGAAACAAAGTTTTTTTTTATCTAATTGAAAATGTTGGATATAATTTTTTATAGTTCATTGTATAATTATTTCATTTGTATGGTCTCATTTATTGAAATGGTATACACTCTAACCTGTTTTTATGTGCGACTTTTTGTATGTGCAGTATATACATACACACAAAATGTATACATAAATTTTTTTTTAAAGAAAACAAAAAGATGATTGTCAAAATACATGCAAATTAAAAAAGAAAACAATAGATACCTCTCCTGATGTAAATGTTTGGGACTGTATGTTCCAAGTGAGCTTAATGTTGTAAATTGAAACCAACCGCCCATTGGATAGCAACATGTTACCAAAAATGACATATTGGACATCAATTTCATTACCTATGTATATATTGCACACACACACACATAATTTATTCACAATAATTTATAAACACCCTGTCATTAATGTACACACCTCTTGACCATTGCTACAAAAAAATTTTGAAGTGAATTATTGGTGCACTTACCTTTTCTATTTATACATAATTTTTTTTACGTATTTTGTTTAGACTTAATCCCTTAGAAAGGGGGAAACAATTAAGTGAACAGAAAAACAATTTTCCTTGAAACTAAAATTGCCGTTTTAGATAAAATAGGATAGAGGATCCAAGGGCTTTGATAAAGAATTAGTATTGCGTGAATTCACTACAAAAAAAGTACAAGTGAAATATATAAATCTAATAATTGTGCTACAAGTGAAAATGTTACAAGGGCATCCTATTCAAGAAATATTTTAATAGAGAAATGGATAAAGCACTTATATTCAAGATTTTAAAATTCACTCTGAATGAATTTCCATCCATGTTGAATTGATTAACATATTTGAGGAAACCAATTTCTAGCACCACCATGAGGTTTCAATGTGGGACATTTTTTATGTGGTTCCTATTTTTTTTAATGTATTGCAAAAATATTTTTGTATAGCTGTTAAAGAAGTTTCAGGATATTTCTTTTTAAAGTTTTTTCTTTTATGTGGTCCCTATCTCCTGAACAAAAACAGGTTTGAGTGTATATGTGATCTCTACACTGTTTTAATTTTTATCAATTTTGGCCTACCTCTTTCTTGCTTAAATTGTTTGTAAATAAAAACTGGAATCCAATATCCTCTTTTATTTTTTTCATTATGTGATTGTTTGCATTTCACTGCATTTTGTTACACTGTCTTTTAGGGTGACATTCTCACAGAGTTACAATCGGATTTCTAAGTCAAAGGTAGCGTTTCTTGTTTATGTTGGATTATGGTGAATGGGTGTTAATCCTAATAACTCGTAACATGCTTCATATATATTCATAGCATGCCTCCTTTAAAATAGAATCATGCACTACTGTCGCTTTCACACATCCTAATGCACTGCATAACAATGCTTATATTTCAACATGACTAAAAAAATGTAATCATTATTATTTTCATATGCTCAAAAATTTCCCCTATTGTTTGCCTTGTGTTTGTTATCGATCATTTCCTTTGTGTTTATTATTTGTGTGGTAATGTTTATTTTTTGCGTGTATTAATTATAAAAATAAATTATATTTATATGAGATAATTGTGGTAAGAACTTTATTTTAAACTGTGCCAAATTGTTTTGTGGCAAATATCTTGTGTTTTTGAGATTTCGATTTTTTAAACTTGGTTAAGTTTAGATTTGAATTCTTAATTCCCCCTTTTTTCCCCTTCATGGTTATTTTTACTTGAGGTATAACACATCAGTTTCATTGATAAGAATTCTTTAGATAAAAATTACATTTATCTTTATTTCTGAATCGCGTTTCAAAAATAAAAGAATTACTTCCAGTGCAGATTTTTTTTTACAGAACATATAAAATCTGGATGAAAATTAAATTAATACCATTTCCTTCATCTAATTGCTGAGATTATCAATGATAATAAATTATCATTGTTTTGCGTTTGGAAGAAGGCTCTTTTGGGGATCTTGGTAGCTTTCTGACAATCATTGCATTGTTCTGTTTTAAAAATTACTCTTGATTCTTCATTCTTTTAAAAAGATAAAACTTTCTGAAAGCCTTTTTTAAATGTAGAAGTTACTTATTTCACTTGTGGTTTTTTTCTAAACTTTCAAATCAAATTCTTAGAATGACCAAAATCTAGCAAATAAACATGGGTAAACTCTTCCTCATGTTTTCTTTAACATAATGTGTTGTCATATAGAATGTTGAACTTAGAATGCTTATAGATCTTACTTGGGTAGTTGTAACTACATGCTTATAGTTCTTATGATATTTATAAGTGTGTATGACATATAACTAATGTACTTCCACTGACAAATACGTACAAATAGTGTATGGTGGTTGCCTGATAACTAAGGGGGCATGGTCACAAAATCATGGTTAGTGACAATTCTTCTACTAGTTCATGTCTTTGAGCTTCTAGAGACACGTTGTGTAAAAGGGCTATTGCATGTTAAATCCTTTGAATCCTCACATATTGGTTTTTTGTGGAATTATGGAGAATGGGGTGCACCAACTATGGTGTGAACTTTTTTTTATTTGAGCAGAATTCTAAATTACCATCACCACTTGCCCTTGTATTGCTTCTCAGTGCGGTGTTAATAAACAGCCAGTAAAATAATTTAGTGGTTAGTATTAAATGTACTCTTTTTGTTGGTATTTTAGTGAATTTTGATTTTAAGAGATTCTGCCATGCTATTTTAATAGTGATTATGATAATGGGCACTTTCTCATCTATCTTTCAATGAACGTCATATTATGTTGAACATGTTTTGGTTTTTAAAATTGCAATTCTAACTCATAATTGCTGTAATACCAAGATTTGACAGAAAGTTTCAGATGTATTTTATCTGAAGCCAACAGATATAGTTATATATTCTCTGAATATGTTTTTTAAAATTGTCTTGCAATTCAAAAATAAAAATACACCTTACATGCAGAAAATTTAATGCCTTGTTCTAGCTATGTGATTTGTTTAGTAAGAATATAGAAACATTCCATCAATTTTTGAAATTAATAAATAATTGCTCCCGAAGATGTTCTGGTTTCAAGTATATTAAAGATAAATAAGAAATTGTACTAGTTTAAATTTGTAATTATACCTTTCTTCCTAATGTAAAAAAAAAAAAGTTTTGTGCAAGTAGAGCAATATGCAATTAATTACTTTTAAATTATGATCAAGATTTTTAATTTTATTAAAAAAAGTATCTTCGTTTTAAATTGTTTTAAGAAAAGGATTCTCTCCTCTTTTTTTATTAAATTATTTCTAGGTGTCGTTAAATATAGATGAATATCACACAGAAAGCCCTAAAATTAAGTCATAAAGGAAATCATGCCTAAATTTACCAGTTTGGTTTTAAGGCAAATGATGTTAATTGTATTTTAATCCTATATGTTTATGTATATTTGTACTCAAAATAAATAATTATTATATCGAAATATGGTCATAATAGTCAACTTGTCATGGGCTTGAGTTCTTAGGTCTCTAAAGGTCTGAAATACTGTAGAGCTGATGCATATTCAATCTGTTGAGGCTCAAAGTACTAACATTGATGTGGTGAGAAAGTTTGGAAAGTGGGCTCTAACTTATTCTTGTTACTTGACCATGGTAGAAAATTATGATACCGATTAACCCATTGCTGATACCTTCGTGTTGCTTTGAAGTATAATATGATATTAAAAACATTAAATGTAAAAACCATGCCTAACTCAAAAGTATTATTTTTCATAGATTTGTGATTTCATTTATCATTAGTTGTCAATGAAACACTCATAATACATATATAATACTAGTCTATGTTAATATTTGAATTATATATTCTGAATTATTTCTCTTCATTTAGCACAATGGAGAACGGTTGGTTCTTGTAGATGCTGCTCAACCTCATCCGTATGATGATGACAGAGATGTTGAGATGCTGACTTAATTTTAAAGGACCGTCTGTAACGAAACCTTGTGTTTTTTATTGAAGATGTATATTTTTGCATTCCTGACTTCAACTCTGTGCTTTCATGAACTTTGTCTGTGGAGGCACTGATAGGTTGTACACGTGTGTTACTTTTATTAATTTATTAAGAGATGTGCACTTGCAGTTGGGTAAAGAATGTACTCATAAAAATTATTTGTAATGCTGACTAGTTTAAAACTTGTTTTATTTTAAGCATTTATTAAAAATAATTGTTCATAATTGCATTTATAATGTATTCATCTTGCATTTGTTATTTTAGGTTGTGGAATTTTCAGCAAATTTTTTAGTCATTTTTTTTTAAAAAATTCCTCATTTACTAATCATAGGAATGTTTTTTTTTCCCAAAAAAAAAATAGATATATACTTGTTGAAGAATTTATATTTTCATCGCATTTCAATGATTTGATCTTGAACTGAATTATTAGCCGAAGAAAAAAAAATTATTCAGTTTTTCTAAAGTATGTTTTTACCTAAACAAGGATAGCACATGATTTTTTTGTAAATATACTAGTTGTGTATCCTTCCCTGGCATTCCTTTTTCTGTGTTATGTGTAGTTAGCATAGTTATTGCAACCGTGTTTTTCTTTGTTTCTATTATAAAGATTGAATTAAATATATATAATTGCCATTATGTACAAAAAGGTCAAGAAACAAAATCAAATCCTGAGCAATAAGTACTAAATTTTTAAAGATTTAGAACTCTTTATATTATTATCAAATAGATTTTACACCTTTGTGCCTGACCCACTTTATTTTTTTTCCGCCTGTGGGTCCATAATGTTTATATTTTTAAAAAGAAGTTTAGAAAAATATTCAAAATGAACATTTGTTAGTAATAAGATTGTTGATGGGAATCTTTTTGTCCTGTGGCTTTGATGAGAATGTGATATGATTACTGTGATGGATATAAACATTTTTTGTTTTTAACAATGCTTTAATGAATATTAGGTATTATTAAGTTTTGCATTTTTCTGGAAAGCTGACTTATTAGTGATCACATTTATGCACTTTCTTTCAAAATCATCGGTTATTTTTATTGGAACCAACATGGGTCTCAAAAGCTAATTTCTTGATATTTGGAATCTACCTATTACACACACACACTAGTCCATTGAATTTTTTGGTGTTGAATGGAGAATACTTTTATTAAACATTTTAAATCTTCATACACAAAAGTAATTGTGTTTGTACACCTTGTTTCAAATTATTCTGTGCTGTATTGTTTGATTTTTTTCCTAAACCATTAATTGAAAATTCTTTTTTCAGATGTTATGATAATGTAGTATTATTTTCTAGAAATTTGTCTTTTTAAGCATCCCCGCCCCCTTCTCCAAATTGCGATGCTTTCTGAAATGTATAAAGCATCTTTATAAAAGTATTTTAATACATTGTAATAATAGTTGTCTTCCTTCGTTTTGAAAGCTTTTATTTCTGCTGTCATGAATTTTTATATATTGGCTTTTATTTTGTAACATTTCTTATTCCTTTCTTTTCAAATAGTTCAGATTTCAAATAATGTAACTTAATACCAAAGTAATCGAGATTGTGATTAAATTAATAGATGGATGGTTGGAAAGAAGTTGTATTATTGATTGTAAATTCTGTATCTAAAATATGCTGTATAAATGCCTTTGATTTGAGAAATAAAGATTTTTATTTGTTTGCTTTTGATTCCAGTGTTAAATTATTTAATAAAGGTTCAAATTGCACCTTGGGAAACGGTTTAATTTCTTGTGTGAGGAGAGAAAAAGAGGGTGTGGGAATTGAAGTTCAAATTAATTTTAAAGTATAATATAATTTTTTTCTTAATTTTTTTTCAGTTGATAATATTTAAAGTAAAATATGGTTATTAAAAAGTTATGTTGCATGATGAATAATTAGAAATTTTTCAAAATATAAATTATTGGAAGAAAAAAATATATTTTTCAAATTAATCTGCATTGTGAATTTATTGAAATATTTACATAGTTATTAAACTTGTAAATATAATAATGCAATAAAAAAATCTTATTTCTAAGTTTTTATATTTTTTATTGCTATTGACTATATATGCAATGTGTGTATTGTTAAGAAACTGAAATGATTTAAGGTCTTATGCCAGATTTGTAAAAAACAGACTTTATTTTGTAACAAATTATTCAGTAACAGTGTAAAAATGTTTTAACTCCAAAAATTATAAACGTAATCAAGATGTTTTTTCACACTTAAAATATGATAAAAATCAGTTCTTTAGTTTTTCTTAGTCTCAGCAGTAACTGATATATTTTAATGCATTAAAAAGACTTAGATTTATTTTGTTGTGGTATTTAAAGCAGAAAACTAATTTAAATCTGTTGGATTGGTGTATTTTTTTTTCAGAAAAAAGATGGTAATCTTATATTAAAATATAAAATGTTATAGAGCATATTCTTTGAGAAAAATAATCTTTATGTTCACATTTAATTATTATAATATATATATTAGTGTTTCAAAAATAGGTAATTTTTATTTAAACTATTTAAGTAGTACAAATAAACAGCATGTAGATAGTATACATATATTTAACACTTTAATTCAATTTCACTAAACTGGCCAAACTGTGATAATTTGTTCAGAGTTGTATTTTTTGCTGTTGTAGTAATCACATTAATACAAGCAATCGCCTTCTGCATTTGTGAGACTCTCTGTGATCTGTCGTCATGATTTCATAAATTAAGATTAATATTAAGTGTTTTTTCATTTGCTAGACAGCAATTAGGAATGCAGACATTTTGTAAAAAAAAATTAAGTGAAAAATAATTTAGATTTCAGAAGCAAATTGGTAGTTTTATAAAAAATTATCGTAGTGATAATAATTAATAAAAAAAATTGGGTCAACCAAAATCTTTTGGAATTATACGACTAACGGAACGTCATTCTCCGACCAATATCGATAAAAGAAGCTCCCACAAGTTACTGCTCTGGAGGTTGAGCTAAAAGGGATAGCAAAGGAAAAAATCATTACATGTGCAATATTTCAATGTTAGGCTACTTGCTTTTAAATATATTGGACAACAGTAAATTTTAGAAAAATTATTACTATTTCTGTTGGGAATAAGTATAGATAAATATTTTTACTGGTAAAAATGATTTCTTCGAAAAGAATGATAATAAAAGTCGATGCATGTGCAAGATAGCAATATTTGGCTCTTATGAGTGCAATGTGGATCAAAATAAAAAAAAAAATTTTTTATTATTTTTGACCAAAATAAGGATCTAAATGGTGTTTTCTAAAAAAAAAAGACTTTTTTGGAGGTTTTAAAAAAATAGTGCATTTTGTTAAAGAATTTTTAGATAAGTTGAACCAAATACAAAGTGTATTTTGTGTAAAAGTACCACTTTTTAAATTTAGAACACTTTTCAGAAATTATTTTAACAATTGACATATGTTCTTAAGACAGTTATCAAGATTTTGAATGGATGTGAACCTTGAAAAAATTTACAAAATATCAATATGCGAAATACTTTCGAAAAATTTTAAATGCTATAAAATTTTTATATATAGTACACTATAAATGTATATAAAAATATATGGATGCAATTTTTTGATGGGATGTATATATGTAGCTGTATAGATTGCAATAAAACTTAAAACATTCCATTTTTTAATGTTTTTTTAAGCTCATTCATGGTTTGTAAAAAAAAAAAAATTCCAACTAATTCCTACATTGTGAAGTTTTTTTTATACTATATTTAAAAAATTAGAACTTTTAAGGATTATTTAATTCAATTAATGTTTTCTTTATTGGCAATACAATTTTTTATATGAGAAAAAATTGGTGTGTTTTGAAGCTACTTTGTTTTTACAGTTCAAATGAAAAAAACTCCACTTGAATGTTTCCTAATAAGTCATTGTATGAGTAGTCACACAAATAAGCAATTTAAGAACTATCTTTTACACATGGATTTGAAAAATAATTCTTGGGATAAATAAAATGATCAAATTTTTTATTTAATGTCCATACAAATTTTGACTGTATTATGCATTTTTTTCTATATTATACATTACATCTTTCTATAACTATTCCCTCGTGAAAAAAAATCCATCGTTAAAATGTGACTTTTAATTTACGTGTGATGTGTTTCGTGTTTTTATTTAAATTAACTTTAAAATGTTAACTTAAAATTTTCATGTTTCAAACACGACATAAACGTATTTTAAAGGAAATTTATCAGAAATCACAGCTATGAGTATATGTCCAATTTGTATTCTTCTCTACCACAATAAGATGCAGATCAGACAATTGATAGTATAAAATCACTGCTAAAGAATTTGTGTGTAACATGCCCTCTATAAAAGATATTTTAACTATTGGACTGAATTTTGTCTGTTATTTTTTATTCCTTAAGTGAATATGCAAATTAATTCACAGTGGAGACTGTAGTTAAACCAGATAAAATAATTTTGGGTTTTATTCCGAAATATAAGTCTGGTTTAATACAGAGTGTTTTTTTTCCAGGTATAGAAGTTTTAAGTTGGCATTACTTTCCAAGATGGCGACCGATTTAACAGCTGTCAAGTGATTTATTCTCAGTTTGGTTTGGCAATTCATCATGAATAGACTCACGCCTGAATAACGCTTTCAAATTGTGCAATTTTATTTCGAAAATAATGGTCGCGCGCGCGCGATTTTCATAAACGAATTTTGTTTAGCGATGAAGCGCACTTCTGGTTGAATGGCTACGTCAACAAACAAAACTGCCGCATTTGGAGTGAAGCTAATCCACAAGTGTATGTCGAAACACCATTACATCCAGAAAAACTGACTGTTTGGCGCAACATGTCACACAGCTCGTGCCGCAATCGGTTTATTGAAAGACACGTTTGGTGACCGCCTAATTTCACGTTTTGGACCTGTGAATTGGCCTCCAAGATCTTGTGATTTAACACCGCTAGACTATTTTTTGTGGGGCTATGTAAAGTCATTGGTCTTTGCGGATAAGCCACAAACGCTTGACCATTTGGAAGACAACATTCGCCGTATTATTGCCGATAGACGGCCACAAATGTTGGAAAATTGGACGTCCAGATTGGACTACATCCGTGGCAGTCCTATGCCAGAAATCATATTTAAAATGTAATGCCACAAGATTATCTTTCGAATAAAAAAAAATTCATGTCATCGTTGTTGCAATTTAAAGTTCTATACCTCTAAAAAAAAAAAACCTTTATTTATACTAGTTAAACAGATAAGAAGCTTATTGAACCGATTTTTAAGCGGATAGAATTTTTTTAAAAAAATATTAATTGAATGAATTTGGAAAAGGGTTACTGGTTAATATTCTTTTATGAGTTTTTTCTAAATCAAGATTGGCTCCCTTTTACTGAAAATTAATGGATGGAACCAAGCATTTTAAACGTGCATTAAAATATAAAATTATTCAAAAAACTTTTCAAAAAATAATTTTATTTATTATTCCTATTACAATAAACTTATTTTGAAAACTACACGTGAATTTTACCTTCTGACAATCGATGCAGTTTTCTTTTGAAAGAACTAATTTCTAAACATATGTGAAAGATTTTGTTCTGTTACATTTTTTTTCTCCGAATTTGATTGTATGTTTTAAATAATGCCAAATGTAATAAATTGTATTTAATCATATCTAAGCCACGCTACTTTTCCAACATTAATATTACTGAAAATTGGGTGCGGATTAGAATCGAAGACAAAAAAAAAAAAAAAAAAATCATTAAATGGGGAAATTGAGCTTCCACTACTTTCAAGAGGAAAAATGTGACCGTTCATTCTGGCCACTTGCATCAATGACATCACATTCTGCGGTTTATTTTCAATATCTATTCTATCCTGAATTTCGCTGTCTGCTCGTATTTTGGAATTTTTTTTTTCTTGTATATACGCTTTCTTTTTTTATCTCCGAAACATCACAGATATCGATAATGGCATGACGACGAGTTCCCTATGACTCAAGTATGAAAAGGAAGGCGATTTTATACCTAGAAGAAAACGGAAACAGCTGTAGCCAGAAAATTTGATGTGGATGAAACAAATATGTCGTTGGCATAAACAACGTGATATGATTTTTGTTTATAAATGTTCTCAACAAAGTCTTTCTCTCTGGACAAAAAAAAAAGGATTGGATGGCATTGAAGATGAAACCGTGTGGAAAATGTCGACTCCGACACAAATTTCGAATTCAGCTGTGACAGTAGGAGTGATGAAACATTTTCGGAACAAGATATTGACGATTACAGCATTTATAGATTGACGTATGTTTTTAATGCTAGTAAAATACTTTAATTACTCACTTTTTATTAGTTTTCCCATAAAAAATTTTAAAATTTCTTAAGTATTGGATATTGATAAATTTTTATCACTATTTTTTAATTTTTTGAAGTGATAACTTCTATTGGCGCGATTTGCTTGAGAGTGAACTTGAATGAACGTCCCTCTCGGGAATGTAACGCTAATTCGGCTCTTTTTGTCTTCAGTCGGACATACCCCTAAAAAGGAAAGGAGGGGCGTTTCCCCCTGTCACTCTGAAACCGGTAGTTTGTACCACCACCAATAAAAGTAAAAGTAAAGTTCCTAGCTTCGATCTAAGTGGGGCTCTCCCCCCACCTCTTTCTAGGGCAGGGGTGGCCAACTTAAATGACCTCGCGGGCTACTTCGAAAGAACTTTACAATCCTGCGGGCCGCGTATAAAAATATATATCTTTATATAAGATTTGGCTCCATTACAAACATTTTTGGGAGTGAATATTTAAAACAGACTGATATATATATTATTGTCTTCATTGTTTTTCATGTATACAAGCATACACTGGTGTGCAAAAATTAAGGACGAAGTCGAAAAATTAGCATATCAGCTGAACGAAGAGGCAGAGCGGACAGAAAGACTAATCAGGAGATTAAGTAAGGTGATGTACGGTAGCACATGCGCAGATATGCAGGTAGACGTAATGGGGGAGTGTCTGAGTAGTATAAAGCATGTTGTCGGTGTAAGATCAGTATTTCTGGCAAAGAGATTGCACGCCGTATAGCAGTTAAAATCACACCGAGTTGCTGCCTCAGCGAGAAATGGCGAATAATCAATCTGTTAGACGACATCTGGATGCTTTTACCCGAGGTCGAATCATTGGGAAGTTGGAGGAAGGCCGCAGTGTGACAAGTGTGGCTGCAGAGTTTGGAATTGTGCACAGCATCGTTTCACGACTTTGGAGACAATTTCAAACTACAGGAACAGCTATCCGGGGGTCCAGTAGTGGTCGTCCACGAGGAACACACCCGCAGATGACCGGTACATTGTCTTACAGGCCAGAAGAAACAGGCGGCAGACAGCGGGAGAAATCGCTAGACACACGACACAGGTTACTGGACGAACGATATCGCGTTTTACCGTGGCCAGAAGACTGCACGGTGTTGGTCTGTTTGCACGACGCCTTGTACGGTGTGTACATTTAACGCCTGCCCATCGGAGAAGGCGTTCTCTGTGGTGCCGGGAACACCGGAATTGGAGAGACAGTGAATGGGGACGAGTACTCTTTACAGATGAGAGCAGATTCAGTTTGAGTAGCGATTCTCATCGCATACTCATCTGGAGAGGGCGGGGAAGCCGCAATCATCCCTCGAACATCATTGAAAGGGACAGGTATGGAGGTCGCGGTGTTCTCGTTTGGGGAGGCATCATGCTTGGTAGTCGTACAGACCTTCACATCTTCGACGCAGGTTCAGTCAACGGGACCCGTTATTGTAACGAGATTCTTTTTTCCATATGTGCGTCTTTTTAGAGGCGCTATGGGTCTGCAGTTCCTTTTCATGGACGACAATGCACCATGTCATCGCACAGTAGCTGCCGAACAGCTCTTAGAGAGTGAGGATATTGAACGTATGGATTGACCGGCACGATCTCCGGATCTCAATCCCATTAAGCATGTATGGGATTTTCTAGGCAGACGCGTGGCAGCTCGTACCTTACCACCAGTAACGATTCGGGAGCTTCGATTGGCGCTGCAAGTCGAATGGGCAGCAATGCCTCAACAACTCATTGACACCCTCATTCTCAGCATGGGGAAGTACGGAACAGCGCTTGACGGAGTTTTTTTTAGATATTTAAATAAAATTTTGAATCTAAAGGATTTATAACCTATTTCAGCTACCAAAAACCAATTGTTTCCTTCTTAGAATACAATTAATTCCCAAATATGATTGTATATTTCGCACAAAAATATTATTTTATGAGCACAGACACGAATAAATAATTTTATAGGACAATACTAACATTTTCTTGTTTTTTGTTCATAACTAAACCCTGAAATAGCATTACAAAACTTGAAGTTACCACTGCTATCGTGTAAAGCACACACACTTTTTATTTTTCGCAAAAACGTGTGGAGAATTTGGAGGTGGTTTAAAATCGATGACAATATTTTTTCACAAAAAACATGTTGAGAATTTGAAGTGCGGCTTAGATTCAAATAAATACGGTAGTTTATTCTTTTTATAACTAAATTTTTATTGCTTGAAAATTAAGAATAATTCGTCTTTTCCTTGCCACCGTAGGAACACCTTGTGAAATATATTTTAAACTTTTGATGTATCCATAAATTAAATTACGTTTAAGAATCAATCTTTACAAAATTTTCTAAATAAAATTATGCGTATTATAACAGTTTAAGAAAGTTACCATTGTCAAATACGCGTTTTTGAGGCGAACATTTAATTTATTCAAAGGAAAAGGGTTTAAGGAAACATTTTACATTGTTTATTAACGTTGCATTTCGTAGCAACATGAGAAAAAGTGGTGATCATCATCAAGATATCTGACCTCGCGTGGGTCAGCGGCTTTCTTTGAAGATTCCTCCATTCCTCTTGTTTATTTGTGTTCTCCGAGTTTCAACGTTTTCAAAATCCCAAAGTCTGATTCCACTGAGTCTGCCCGTCTCAGCCTTGGTCTTCCAAGCTTTCGAATCCCAGTGACTTTGAACTGCAGTACCTTTTCGACAATGTTATTATGTGGCATTTGAATTATATGGGCTATCCAATTCATTCTTAGTTTTATGTATTTAATAATGCAGGTTGCTTATAAATTCTATTTTATTCAAAGTTGTAGCTTATCCAGCTATTGTTATCGCGTATATCTCTAAATATATTTCGAAGTACTTTCCTCTCAAAAGATACCATTCGATTTTCTCTTCCTGTTTTGTTACTGTCCAAGTCTCAGATGCACATGTTAGAACTGATCTAATAAGAGTTTTGTAAATTAAAAATTTTGTGTTTCTTGAAAGAAATTTAGGTTTTATAAAAACTTCCCCAGTCCATAAAAAGTCTTATTTGTCAGGGATAATTGATTCTGGATTCCATGAGATATATTCTGTTATCAGGTAATAATTGATCCTACGTAAGTAAAACTTTTAACTGTTTCAAATTTATTTGAATTTATTTTAGGATAAGAATTTGGGATTCTGTCTTATGAAAATAGCACATATTTAGTCCTTTCCCCCATTTATAACAAGACCCATTCGACTAGTTGCAGTCTTAAGGGCAAGAAACTCCTCTTTCAGAGCAGGGAGCAATCACATCAATATCATCAGCATAGTCTAAAATTTGTGCTCATTTAGAAAAAAAACATGTCAACATATTACTGATGATATTTGAATCACGAATTACTTTCTCAAGTGCAATATCAAAGAGCAAGCAAGAGATAGAATCTCCCTGTTGAACACCTCTAAGTATGTCAAGATTTTCTGACAGTGATTTCAGAAATTTCACCTTACATTTTGTAGCAAGTCTGATAAATTTAATGAGTTTTGATGGAATGCCAAAGTCATTCATTGCATTAAGTAAAAATTGCTTCTACTGACACTATCAAAAGCAGTTTTGAAGTCAATAAAGAGAAAACGTGTTTCTCAATTGTAAATTCCATTGTTTTCTCTATAATATGCGGTAAACAAAAAATTTGATAGATCTTCCAGCATGAAAGCCACATTGGTAAATACCTATTTCTGAATCAACGTAAGGCAACAGTCTTAAAAATAAAATTCTTAAAAAATATTTTATAGGCAACTTAGAGAGAGAGAGAGAGAGAGCAGAATCATGCCACGATAATTATTGCAATCCGTAGGATACGCAGAAAGTGGTGATAGGCTTTGTAACTTTGAACCATGGTCACGTGAGAAGGCCGACATCTAAGCTGGCACTTCACTTGCCGGACCTCCAAGCCATGCCTATGGCCGCATTAGTCTAGGGCAGAGGTCACCAAAGTGGTGGTCCGTGAGAAAATTTCGCTGGTCCCCAGAAAAATGTGGTACCCTTCGTAATAGCCCCTGTGGTAAAAGTGAATACCACTTTCTTAGCGAACGCGATGATAATTCTGATTCAATTCTCCACAATTTATTTATATGAAAATGCCTTTTAATCTGGCACCGCCATCAAAACACGGTACTGATCTTAGCTTTAAATGTCTTGCAGTAGCAACATTGGATCCAAATGTCCAAAATCTTATTTCAAGTAAGCAGGAACATCCATCACACTAGGAATGTAAAACGCTAAAAGTTCGATATACTTAAACCAGTTTTTAATTGTTTTGTTTTTACAGTTTTTGTTTATTTTGTTTATATTATTATGGTTTATTAATAACTTTCAGAATTTGGTTACAATGAATAGTTTCATTTTATTAACTAGGTACATTTTATGTGTTCTTAGCGTGCAATATTTTTTTATAAATATGTTTAAATCCTGTTAGTGGTCCGCGGGATTTAAATTATTAATTTACTCATCCGTGAGGTCAAAAAGTTTTCCGACCACTGGTCTCGGGGTCATGGTTACTTCTGTGTAGAGCAGGGGAGTCAAATACGCGGGCTGCATGTGGCCAGCAACGTACATTTTTGCGGTCCGGACAATATATTGGCTCATAATCTTTATTAATATTATAAATACGAAAGTATGTCTGGATGTTTGTTACTATTTCACGCAAAAACAACTGAATGGATTTTATTGAAACTTTACAATGATATAGCCTATACATCAGAATAACACATAGGCTATAAATTATAACGATATTGTGTGAAGTCTCCAAAATTTAACGATAATTGTCAAGTAAGTAGGGAAAAATTCTGCCATTTGCAAAAAATCCCGCTACAGCATATATCTGTTATGTATGAGAAAGCTTGTGAATCTTACAATTGTAACGTAAAATAAATACAGCAGAAAGTAATATTGACGTATTACACATCCAGATTTTAATTACTGACACTATTTTAAGCGTTCATTACACAAAATTTGTAACAATGTGTTACTTTTGCTGAGCAGAGATCAGCTTAGGAAGGTGTTTTCAAAAATCGATCCACAAGAAAGTTACAGGGCGTTACAAATAAACAAAAAAAGAAAAGTCCTATTTATATCAGCTATTACACAGATCTACAGACAAAATTTAACAAATATAGTTTTTTGTTAAATTGTTACCTTTCGATTAGAAGTCCAAAGCGCTACCTGTTACGCTACAGGAACACAAAGAATGATTTTTCTTCTCTACATATCCTTTTTGACCATTATTTTTGATCCTATTTGTCCATTTTTTAATTTAATGAATGAACTAATATTTGAAAAAACTGTATTAACACCAAGTGTCATCCACTACAAGTTTAAATAATTGTATTTGAGCTTGAATGAATGTGAATAGAAGATATTTTATTAATGATTGAGAATTTGAACAATATATCCTTATTAATATTATAAATGCGAAAGTATGTTTGGATGTTTGTTCCTCTTTCCCGCAAAAACAACTGAATGGATTTTAATGAAACTTTACAATGATGTAGCTTATGCATCAGAATAACACATAGGCTATAATTTATAACGATATTGTGTGAAGTCTCCAAAATATAACGATAATTGTCAAGTAAGTAGGAAAAAATTCTGTCATCTGCAAAAAATCCCGTGACAGGATAAATCTATCTTTTATGTGAGAAGCAAAAATTCTCCCATTTTTTTTGTGTACACCAGGCGCCAGGAGCTGCGAAGTAAAATAAATAAAAAAAATCCTTTATATCAGCTATTAGATCTACAGACATAAAATTTAACAAACATGGTTTTCTTTTTTTTATTCAGCTGTAATATACAAAAAGCTTTTTTGTTTTGTTTAATGATCAATTCACGTCAAAATTAACTCATTAAAAACTTCTTTATTTTCAATCTGCATTTTTTAATTTTTCAATTCACACGTGCGAAGAACGGGTATACCAGCTAGCATTATATAACCTTTGGGAAAAGCAACTTATATATATACACACATGCAGTATGATTGAATCAAGTTTAGATGATACTGCACCGTATCACAAATACGCAGAAAAAACTTCAAACCTTAGAACTGAATTTGAAACAAGATTTAAAGATTTTACTTCTTTAGAAGATACACACATTTTGTTTATTTTCTTCAATTTTCTCAATAATCTCAGACATATGTAAATAAAGGTGATCCAGATTCAGTTCGACTCAAATTTGAAAACAAAATTCCTTGATTTGGATATGCCAGAATTTACAAATATTTACCAGCCACGTTTGAAAATACTAGAAAATTCGCAAATGAAATTTTATTCATGCTTGGAAGTATTTATCGGTACGAGCAGTTATTTTCAGTTATGAAAGAAAATAAGTCTCCTGTTAGAAATAGTATTAAGAAAGCTCATCTGGATCAGTTTTGAAAGTAATCACTGCTGTAAGATTCGCCTGGCATTAAAAAACTATATAGATGGCGCTGCCATCGGAATCAAGAGAAGAGAAAAGTACAACATGAAGAGAGGAGTCAAATAGCGGTTCCATTCGCGAGTATTGAAACAAAATGGTCTTAACTAAATTTAATGTATCGTAGTTAGTTTTTTTGTATGATGTGCTTGTGTTGTGTGTGTGAGGCTGTATATGGAACAATAAATCTTTAGCCACTAAAGATAACTTGACTTTATTTGTGCCTGGTAAATAATAGAACTTTAGTTAAAACAAAGAACCTACAATCGCTAAGGGAATATAATTACTGCGAACAAAATTTCTCCCTAAAAAGGAAGATAATAGCATAGTGTCAGGACGCAAACATTTACTTTTTGTTGTTCTTTAATATAAGTTTATTATAATGTACATTCAATGCCGGTTTATTCACTAGGCACTTGGGGCGGATGCCCAGGGGCCTGCGACCCGAATAAGCTGGGCAATCAGATTTTCTGGTAATAAATTTCGATCCACCAGTGCCAAGGGCTCCTGTAGATCTTCTGCACCCAGGGCCCGAAATTAGCTTAAATCGGCACTGTGTAAATTTAAAATAAACCTAGGTTTCTATAAGTATTGATTTTTTAGGCCCACCTGATGTTAAACCTTGATTGCTTGGCTCAATTTAACCTTTGAGTTTGACATCCTTGGTGTAGAGGGACTGATGTACGTTAACTCTATAATGGTACAAATTCCTCACTTCAGTGTAGTGTGGAAGCTTGGAGAATGGGGGCGTTAGCTTATATGTCCCCTTCGTTAACTGTAGGTGGTTCAAAATTACGAGGTCAGTTGCCATTAGTCCTCTTATTGTTTCAGAGTTTGACGTTAATCAACACTTACTCTCGTTTTGGCAACGTAGGGACTTGGAACCTCGACAGATTTAATGAGCACCGCCCTCTTTAGTGGCACAAAATATGAACGTATGATTCGTTTGAAAGAACACCAGCCTTGAGTTAGTTCATGACCATGACCACTTGGAAATTGATGGTAATACGAAAAATTTCAGATTCAGAACGAAAATATTCTGTAGAATATCTTTTAAAAACACACAAGTAATATAAACATTTTTTTAAGTCAATTCCTATTTAGATCAACAAAGAAAATTTTTATTTTAGCTACTTTTTATTAAATAGTTACAATTAATATAAATACGTATATACATAGGACAAATCACAACATTAAGTGGTAATTCATTTTTATTAATTATTACTAAAGTTTCATATTGTCATCCAAAACAATCGTGTATATAAAATTTCAGCTCAACTGAATGCTTTAAAACGTGAGAAAAAAAAACCTTTTCAAGTTTTGACACAAGTCGCCAAAAAGGATGCCAACGTGGCTGTGTTTGTAAATCGTTAAATAATTAGTTTTAATCAATTAATTATTTTTTAATTATAATTATATATAAATTATTGTATTGTCATCCAAAATAATCATGTATATAAAATTTCAGCTCAATGGAGCGTTTTAAGATGTATTTTATTAACGATTGAAAATTCCACCAAGATAAATAAATAAATAAATAGAGAGTGTGATCTAATAATAGGAATTGAATAAAATATGAATCGGTGCGTTAAAACCGTCTTTTAAACTCATCATGTATAATTTTCTTAAAAAAACTATTCAACATGTGTGGAACATGAGAGATTTTTTTCTGCTATTTTGTGAAAGATATATGAGCTAAGAATATATTTTATAAAAAGTCATTCTCTTCTGTTATTTTAATTTCTTGTTTCTCTATTCCTTATGCCTCAATCTCTATGAAGAATCTTTCTAGATAGGCTTAACCGTGGGGAGCAATAGAATGAGCTCGCGACTCTCGTATTCGTCTGGAAAAGGTAATCTAATCAAGCGATACGAGAACATTACAAGTTTTACGATGCATCATAAATCACTAGTGGGATCAATCCCCGAGAGATGGCGACAGGAGCGCTTCAACTTTAACTTCATTAAATATACATATTCAAGCATTTTTTTTATAATTACACTAAACAATGCAACTACAAGTGAAAAAAAATCATGATTAATTAAAGTATTGTAGTAAAATTCCTTAATTAAGTTTATAATTAATCAATTTGTTAGTAAAAGATTCTTAAACGCAAAATTTAAGAATTTTTTGATAGTTTTAAAAAGTTCAAAATGCAAAATGCAAAAACAATCTTAGAATGAAATAAAAAAAGAAATTAGCATTTGACAGTAGTCGTATATGATGTGTAACATCTGACATGTTATCTTAGTAAATACGCAATAGTAACTTTTTTCCTGAAAAAAATGAATTGGGTATGAATGGAAATAATTTTCTGTCGAATAATTATATCTTTAATGAAAATTTTATTTAATTAACACAAGGAGTAATGCAATTTTTTTTATCAAAAATAATTATTCTTGATCATTTTGGGGAAGAGCGGAGACAATAGGCTTATGATTACTAAAATATGACACAGATGCTTGTGATTTCAAAGTATTTAAAAACCGTTGAAAAACAGCGTCAATAACATTACCTCTGTTAGTTGTCGAAATATTTTGATTTGTGTTCATTTCGAGCTTGAATTCATCATTCAAAAAAGCTATGAGTGGCTCAGATTTTGGCAAACTGAAATTAAAGTTAAAATCACCACTCAAGATCATGGGAAGCGAGTGATAGATTTTTTTAAAAGAGCAGAACCACCTTCGGTTTATGGTAAAACGACAAAATGCAGGAAATCTTTAATTTTTTGTACCGTTTGGATTTTAAGAAATGTATGCGACCACCGAAATCACTATTTGTCTGTTTTCAAGTAAGCATTCTGCCGCACATATGTCCCCCAATATCATTACTAATAATACCCAGTCCACTTGTTTGACGATAAGTATTGTTCATATGAGGAGTCACAACATGTGAGTTTTTCTGTTTGCGATAGATCGTAACACCAGCTGCTCTGCGACTCGGTCGTTTAAACTGTACACCGCAATCGAAGTTAAGTATCGAAACACGTTCGTCATTATCTAACCACGTCTCTGACAAACATGAGTAACGAACGTTTTTATGAAATAACGTCGTCGAAATCTGTTTAGTGAGCCCTTTGACAACTGAGCGAAAGGATCGCAAGTTTATCCTGGGTGAAGTTTAAGACTTGCTAGTATGTGCGAAGTGTGGATTTGGACTATCATTGGGTGGATGACCAGAATATCTAGCCCTTCCGAGTTTAACCTCTTATCTTTAGGATTTTGAGTGACTGTGACGAATTCACTCTTGCTCATTGTTAATTAAAAAATACTTAAAAAGTAAAATATACTTATATGAGAGTAAATCATTAAAATGCTCTAAGTGCTAGAGCGCACTGAGAATGAAAACAAATTTCGATCAGTGGGTGGGTGAGGCGAGGCTTGACCAATGGGAATGCAGTTTAGAACTCAGTCGATTTGAAATCAGAAAAACGGTTTTTTTAAAAGCTAATAAAAATATAATACATTTTTAAAAAATAGGAAAGAACGTGTAAATTTAAATTTGATCTGGAGAAATAATTTTCCAGGAAAAATTAAAGTGATTTAAAGTAAATTTGAAAAGAGCGGGTTCCCAGAAATCGAACCTGGGGCTATTCCTTTCAAGACAACTACTATAACAATTAGGCTACAAAGGCTCGAGAAAGGAGTTAAACTAAGCTTTTAAGTTGGGTGAGAAGAGTGAAATGAATTTAATTAAGAATTTTAATTGAAGAGAGGAACCGAGAGAGAAAGAATATTATTGGGTTTGTTAAAATTAGGATCAGGGATATATTTTTTAATATCCAAGATCGAAGGATTATTAGAGTTATTAATTTTTTGAAAGAAGTTAGTTGTTAATTTTTTGATAAAATGTCTGATATTCATCATTTAGCTCGAGAATCTGAGGTCCTTATTCCTCATGAACCATCGAGCTTTTAATATTTGTGGGAGAATGATGCTTTGAGAAAATTCAATTTGATTAATATGAATTTTAGCGGCATGTGCCCAGATTGGCGCGGCCTACTGGTCATAACTGGTCTTAGGATTAGTGTAAGATAGGCAATTTATTTTCTCTGTGCTCTGATATAGAGATTCTTGCAATTAAGGGGTAGATTTTACAGACCGATTGTGAATTTAGAGTCAAGCGCTCGAGTGCTTAATGGCTACTAGACCTGTACCCCGATGCGCTGTACTCCACCACGGGCTCTCATTGATCAAATCAAATAGCGCACGCTTACGTCACTTCCTGTCAGTGGTGGCGTTAGGCGTCGGCGACCGCCGACGGCCTCGCACTTGAGGGGACCTCGCAAAGCTTTTAATTATTTAAAATTTAGTTATCCATTTTTATTTATTTTCATACAGTTGCGCGAGTAAAGAGAGAGATTAGTACTTTACGGGCATTATCCAGAATCGTCTGGCAACACTATGGAAACTAAACAACTTAGCAACATCGCAGATGGTTAGTTTACTCCATTTTTCAAGATAAAGTTTATTGCTTTCCATGTAGACTTTTTTTCACATTTGTAGACACAGGTAAAAAAGGATGTTGTTGTGACTGGAAAGATTTGAGTCGGATATTGCAAAGACATGAACAAAGTCAAGGACACATGGAATGCATGATTAAATGGATGGAATTCTATAAAGGAATCAAACACGGAAAAACAATAGATAAGGATAACGAGAGATTGATTAAGGAATCGCAAACGTACTGGTATAATTTGTTTGAAAGAATGATATAATAAACTACTTAGCCTCACACAATGTATCATTTAGAGCTCATCGAGAATCCCTTAAATTGAACGATAGCAGACACAGTGGCAATTTTATAGATTTATTTAAGTTGTTATCGAAATATGATTTGACCCTACGGGAGGATATGCAAGGTATTAATGAAAAGCAACTTACTCAACATTATCTGAGCCACGACATCCAAAATGAATTAATTGCATTAATGTCTACATCAGTTATTGAAGAAATTATACACAGAGTTAAACAAGCAAAATACTACGCTTTCTTGCTCGATTGTACCAGGGATGTCAGCCGCGTTGAACAAATGTCAATATTATTAAAATTTTGCAATTATTCAACTGGAGCAATAGAGGAACATTTTGTTGGGTTTATTGCCTTCGCAGAAACAACGGGAGAATATATAACAAATTCAATATTACAAGAACTGGAAAGAAATGGTCTAAATATCCAAAACTGTCGAGGATAGGGATATGATAATGGCACCAATAGGGTCGGTATTAATAAAGGTGTCAGAACAAGAATACTCAATATAAACCCAAGAGCATTCTTCACGCCTTGCGGATGCCACAGTTGGAATTTGCTTTTGATTGATGCAGCTAACTCTTCTGCAACAGCCAAAACGTTTTTTGGCTTCATCAATAAAATCTATGTGCTGTTTTCAAAGTCAAGTAAGCGTTGGGATATTGTAAAAACTAAATTAAAATTGACATTAAAACCTCTGTCTGAAACACGGTGGGGAAGTAGAATCGGAGCAGTAAAAGCAATATGTTTGCAATTTGATGATATAAGCAAACTATGGTAATCGGCTCAAGTCAACTTGAAAGTCTCTATTGATACTTTACGGTCATTTTGCAGCTGGATTCAAGAATTCCGTATTACAGGATTTGACAATAGCAAGCTGGATTATTTGTAGAGAAAAGTTCTTTCGAAATTGAGTTTCAATTTTAAGAAAAAAGAACAGCCAGGAAAAAACGAATGTTCGGTTATGAACATATTGATGAACCTATTCAATCTTTTGAAATGCAGTACAGAGTTAACTTTTTTAACACAATGATTGATGCTATTATAGTCGACACCTAATGCCGATTTAAAGCGCTCAATGAATATTTTGGACAATTTGGTTTTATTTATGATATCAGTTATTTAAATTCTATATCAAAAGAAGACCTTCTCAAGTATTGTAATGATTTAGGTACAATACTTCGGGAAGGCGAAAACAGCGACATACAGCCTTTCGAACTATATGAAGAACTCCAACTTTTAAAAACGAATTCACTAGACTCTATCAACGACGCGAAACAACTCATTCAGTACATTTTAGAAAATAATTTGGAAGAAATATATCCAAATGTTTATATAACAATTAGAATCATGCTCACAGTTTCCGTCAGTACAGCTTCCGTTGAGAGAAGCTTCTCAAAGTTAAAATTGATTAAGACCTACTTGAGAAGCACGATGAGTCAAGAAAGACTATCTGCATTATCAGTTCTATCAATTGAAGCTGAACTAGTGGCTAGTGTTAGCTATGACATAATCCTGAAAAAGTGCAGTGAGGCCAAAACCGAAAAGTTCGTCTATTTTAATTTCTATTTGTGTAATTTTTGTCATCATTTGATTAGCAATAAATCTCGTTTACTCATACATTAGTTTAACTATAATTCGGCTTATGTAATTTAACGTTTTCTTGACTGGGAAAAAAGGAGGCCTCGCGAACCCTAATTTAGCCGACGTCCATGCGTGGTCAAGCGCCGCCACTGCTTCCTGTTACCTATATCCGTTCCTTTTCACGAAATCACTCCAACAAATATCTAGTAAGCGAGAGGAAAGGGGTTACATATCAAGAAATTGGTTTTACAATCCTCTCAATATTGCTCTAATTCTAAAAATCTCTTCGTTTAACTATATAAAATTCGCTCGTTTTTATAACGTTGTTTTACATGATTTAATTTCTTTTATCTACCATAAAATCCGGAATATAACTCGCACTTACACTTTCAACGAAGGTGGGAATCAGTGTAGTGTTTAGCTATACACAATAAAAAAATTATATAAAAAAATGGTGCGTGGAACGCCACGTGATAGAAGTGAAACTTCTTTGGCGACGTTGGAACATTGATTATTTACCCTAATATTCCAAATTGACCGAGTACATGTCTCAATCGCCTAATTTGCATGAAAGATATTCGTGGCGAGATGAGCCTTTCTGATATCAAATCCAAAGTAGAAAGATCTCCTGGAATTTCTGGGTATACAAAACCATTATATTTTGATAAATTTGGTATACCTTTCCTATTTAAACTTTCTCGGCAATTGTAGCATCCTTTAATGTGTCTTCTAAATTAATTCCCGGTAAAATATTTTAAAAATATTTTTGTGCTCAACAATAGACGTTCTCAAATCATCTCTAAACCATAATCTATCATAAATTGAACGCCCGTATCAATTGAACGATTATGAACGAATCGCCTTTGAAAATATTTGTGAGCATTTTTATGGGAATCATAGTCTTTGTAACGTAAGATAGAATTTATTATTGATTTACATGCATCAGTTCCAACACGCACTAGAATTGCTGAGGGCTCTGTAGTTAATGGCACAGGGGGTGGTTCACTAAGTCCGTATTAATCTGTGCTGTCATTTGAAGAGTCTCAATAGCATTTCCATCTCTTAAACTGAGCATTAAGAGAGTATTTTGTAGTGTTTTTTTTCGTGCTCGATATTCTCTCATGTACTCTGATGGAGATTTGGCAGTAGCACTTAATGAATTTGCAACATTTTTCTTTTTTCTCTTTCTTTTCTTTTTTTGTCACTTTTTCGACTTGAGACGGGCTAACGCGTCTTTTCCTTAACTTGTCCTTTGGGTTCTTTGGGGCCAGAATTAATGCAACTCTTTTCCAACCAAATCCAAGAAGTGAAGCGTGAAAGAAAGATGCAAATTAGGAAGCTTTTAAATATCGGAACTTAGAGTAAGCGGATTGCAATTAGAGGAATGTAAACATAATCCAGGGTTCAAGCGTGAAGAAGTTGGAAAACGTTACGTGGCGAAGAATAGTAAATATATGTGATAAAGATCCATTGATCAAGGTGCATACCATTGCACTCGAGTTATTGTAAGGCCTCATATAGGACAGTTGTGATTGTTACTTAAACTAGGGCAAGGTAGGATTGACTATTTAATATTAGGATCTGTAATAGTATGGGAATCGTGTTTCAGTTATTGATAGTGGTCCGAGTTAGGTTAATTCAGTATTATTTAAATTGTGTGTTTTGCCACCGTAGATTTTCTTACATATATTATTATAATCTCATTTGTTAAAAGCTTAAGTTCAAAGTCTTAATAAAGATATATTAAGATTATGTATACATCTAGTTCTTCCGTTAATCCTACACCTCTAGCTCACGCTGATAATCAAAGAGATGTCAACCCGAGGGGGGATATCACATTGACCCCCAACTAGATTTAATTTATATGACCCCGAGATAAAAAGAGCGAGCGGGTTTTATGTTTTACCAGAAGTGTACTTTTCCGGCTTAGAGAATGTTTCCGAGTTTTTGAAGGGTATTGACAATCAAATCAAATTACTTGAGATACCCAGTGATTTATCGTGTGCTTATTTGAAAGGTCATCTCCTGGGGAGAGCCCTAGATTTTTATCAGATATTCGGATCAGCGTTAGTGCAGAATACCGCCACGGACTTCACGCAGCTGAAAGCGGCCTTGACGAAAGCATTCCCTGCCATACAAAATAGGAAAGATTTAGAAGTCCGGTTTTACGCGTCTCAACAGAGACGGAACCAGGAGCCAACGGATTTTGTTTACCATTTATTAAAATTGAATAAAAAAATAGAACTGGGGATGTCAGAGAAAGCCCTTGTAGATCATATTTTTGTTATACTTGAACCACAAGTCCAGGACTATGTGGAGGTTCGAAATCCACAAAACACGGTTCAGTTGTTGGAGTCTTATCTAAGTTTGAGGAAAGATATTCATGCAAGGCAATAAGGGGTTCGAGAAATAGTAATAATGTGGAAAGATGAGGTTGGAATGAGCGTAGGATGTCTAATGTTGATGATAATCGAAGAAATTGGAGAAATTCGAAAGATGAGCGTAGAACGAGTAATGGCAGAAATGATTTTAGGGGTAACTATGAGAGTGACCGTCAAGGAAATCAGTGGTTCGAAAGCAGGAATAGATTTCAGAAGGATGATCGAAGCTTTAACGATAGGGGATACCAGTTTAGAAATCGAGGTCAAAAGGACGGTTTTGACCTTGGTTGTTTCATGTGTTGGCAGATTTGGAATACCCATGTATTCTTGGGTTAGATTTTGTAAGTGAATCAAAGATTATTTTGGACTTTGATCGGAAACAGTTGGTGATTCCTGATTCACAGATTGATAAGTTGGTTAAAACGATTGAGGAAGGAAAAGTAGAAATAGATCTTTCTAAGACTAGGTTGGACGAAAAATAGAAACAGGAGTATGTTCTGTATAATAGTAGAATTGTTTTGATCTTCAGATTTTTAAATCACTGCATTATTACAAAATTTACAGTCCCTTATGTGAATATAACCACTGTTTTTTTAAGCAATTTCGTATAATAACTAAGATAAAGTGCTCTATTTTTTGTAAAAATTAAAATATCTCTTTTCCTGAAGATAATTTCAAACATGAATAACAAAGCAACATATCAAAATTGAAAAATTGAGGATTTGTTCATAAAATTTTTTTACAGAGCGGGCCCCGTTTATGTAATTTTTTGTAAATTTTCACCAGTTTTTCCCAATTTTCATAATAATAAAAAAAATTTCTTTTTTAATTTTAGGATTTTTTTTCTTAAAATATACCAAATAAATCTAAAAATCACAAAAAATCCCCATATCTCCATTTTTTCAAAAAAAAAGTTGTCGCAAGTAGTCGGATACCTTAATAGTTTTCAAGGATTATTTTCAGATTAACCGGGGCTTACACATGTTTTATATCATGAGATTGACATGGGAGATAACCCACGTGTTGTTTCACGTCCATATCGTTATGATAGGGTAAAACAAGCGATACTCGATTATCATGTAGACAAAATGTTGAAAGAGGGAACCATAATTCCGATTCAATCCCCGTACGCGTCACCAGTTGCGTTATGTAGAAAAACAATGGGTTACCACTGGATAATCCGGAAGTATATAGATTGGTTGTCGATTATTGGAAACTTAACGCCATTACAAAATACCCCCGTTGTCCATTACCCTTAATAGATGATTTAATAATGAACATACCCATACAGCGATAATGTCGGCTCTCGATTTCAGATCGGGCTACTTTCAACTGGCAGTAAACTCTAGTGATATAGCTAAGACCGCGTTTGTCACGAAGAATGGCACTTACGCATTTCGCCGTATGTCATTTGGCTTGTCAGGGCCAATTTTCAAAAGGCCATTGATATCATACTGAAACCGGTGACAGGGAAATTTGTGAACATTTATATGAATGACGTCATTACATCGTCTCCATCGTTCACTCAGCATATTGACCAACTAAAGGAAATTTTTCGATTATTACAAGATGCAGGGTAACATTAAACAAAGACAAGTGTAAATGTGGGTGTGATGAATTAAAATATTTAGGTTTCATTATTAATAAGAAAGGAATTAAAACGGATGAGACAAAAGTTCGAGCTATAGTTAAAATGAAACCACCACGAAATTCTAAGGAGGTGTCGAAATTTTTAGGTACGTCCCAATGGTACGCGAAATTTATTAAAAATTATGTTGATCTTTGCGAGTCTCTTTATAATCTTAAACGAAAACTAAAGAAATTTTGTTGGTCAATTGAAGCGCAGAGGGCTTTTGACGCAGTCAAGGCGGCCATAAAGAAAGCGCCAGTTTTAAAACTACCGGATTTCAAAAAGCCTTTCGAGTTATTTACGGATGCAAGTTCAATAGGTGTAGGAGCTGTTCTAAATCAGGAGCAGAGACCAGTTGTGTTTGCTTCTCGCACGCTTAGTAATGCAGAGAGAAATTACACTGTAATAAAGAGGGAGTGTTTAGCAGTGGTTTGGGCTCTGAATAAATTCAGAACATATTTAGGTTCTCTGCCGATTAAAGTTATTACGGATCACGCTGCGTTGACGCGTTTAACGAATGGTAAAAATTTGTCGAGTAGAATGATCCGATGGGTATTAAAATTAGCAGAATTTAATATAGAGTGGGAACATCGTTCTGAAACTCAAAATGCGGTGGCTGATGTTTTGTCGAGGAACCCGGCTGAAAGTATAATTGGAGAGAAAGTTAATTGTGCAATAATCATGGATTTGGTACTGTTTACTTTGCACCGATTCTCTGTTCATTATTTTAAAATCTGTAAAATATTACACCACACATTAATGGCGAGGACTAAGATAAAAGGAATTTTATTAGAGCATTCCCCGTACGCTCTTGCTCTCACTCAGTTTACACATACACTGTTCTACACACACTAGCGCCCTCTCGCGACAAATATTCACTTGTTGTTGTGGGCGTCACAAGAATTATTTGTTCAACACTGAACAGGTACTGTCGTCACGAGAACAGTTAATTGAAAAACAAAAAACAGACCCAGAATTAGGTTATATCTATAGATATCTAGAAAACCCAGAAAATAGCTCGGTTAATGCGACAATATGTGAGAATTGGTCCCGAGATTTCTGACTAATAGAGGGCTTGTTGTTTTATGCGAAATATGCAACGTAATTAGGAGAAATGAGAGTACACATTCCAAAGTCTTTAAGGAATGAAATAATGAGAGAATTTCACGACAAGCCTATAGCAGGTTATTTTGGACGTTTTTAAAACTTACCATAAAATAAGGGACATTTGTTATTGTCCGTATATGAGAAAATTTATTGATCAATATGTCTCTACATGCCACATGTGCCAAATTAATAATTATAAAAATGCGTTACCAGCTGGTCGATTAATTCCAATTGTATCAAATTATCTAAATGAAATAGTTACGTTAGATTTGTTAGGTCCGTACCCGACATCGAGAGTGAGACGTAAACGATATGTATTAGTAATTACGGATCATTTCAGCTAGTGGGCTGAAATCATACCCCATAAAAAGCCTCGGCTCGAGTAATAGCGGATAATTTTTTTGATAATTATCTATCGCTTTTTGGAGCTCCAGTAAAATTAATAAGTGATAATGATCCCCAATTTATGTCCGATATTTTTGAGCATATAAGTGAAAGATTAGGCATAAGACATGTGAAGACTGTTGTATATAGACCTCAAGCAAATAGAAACAGAACGCGTAAATCGCGATCTTGTACAAATGATTGCAAATTATGTTAATGATCAACATGATACATGGGACCAGTTCTTACGTGAGTTTGCTTATGCTATTAGTACAGCAAGTGAATGAAACGACGGGAAAAATCTCTGCAGAATTATTTTTAGGTCGAAAGTTGATTACACCTTTTCAGAAATTAGTGATGGTATCGGAACTGAATTTGCAGTAGGAGATATTGAGAGATTGTTTAAGGAAGCTAGACGAAAACACAAAAAGGCTAAGCATGATACATAGGAGAAGTATTATAATAGACGCAGGCGTGATGTGCAAATTAAGATGAATGATTGAGTCTTGATAGCAACGTATCCTTTAAGTTCAGCAACAAAAAAAGTGGTAGCTAAATTTAAACCAAAATTTGAAGGTTTGTATAGAGTATTAGAAGTAAAAAATAACAACGTAGTGATATGGAAGGCGGGAAAAAGGGTTAAAGGTTAATGTCGATCAAGTTAGGTAATATCGTCATAGGAAATGTGACGAGATGGAGATAAGAACTGGTAGTTCCTCTAGCAATAGTTCACGCCATGAATCGAGTAGTTTTGACAGAGTACATCGGAGATCAAATGAGTCACAGTATGGTAGGAAAAAGGGGCAGATGTAAAGCGTGATTTAGAGGAAAAAGGGGTAAGTTTTTTTAAAAGAAAGATCAGGGTGAGAATCCACACGTAAGACCGATAAGCGCGGACCACTTACCAGATCAACACCTAGCTCTTGGTTTGAGACAAGTAGAAAGATTAAAAAAAGTAAGAAGGGAAATATAGAGTATAAACTATTACGTGAATCTGGGTCGCGATGACCAGAAAGGAAGATTCAGAAGGGTTCAGAACATAGAGTGCATAAAAGAGCATTTTCGTCAAACTATACTAATAGTCTTTTGCTAAAATATAGAAAGAGAGGCCGAACAGAAGAAACAGTAACGCCCACCACAAGCGACTACAACCGCAGAGCACGAAGTGGAAGAAGAGTGGAGTCCCGACCAACCATGGAGTTGAAGACACAACAAGGAGGATCAGTTCAAGACAGGAAAAGCAAAGGAAGGAACTACAGCCCCTACATCGAAGAGAAAACAAGATCAGGCACCAAGAATACCAGATGAAGAGGTAATCAACAACAAAAGGGCCAGAAAAGTAAAGGAGGAGCGGATACTAGCCGAACCATATCTCTAGAGGTCTTAGTAGGAGACGCCAACTACACGTCATAAAAACCAGGTTGTGTATCGTTTCATTTTATATTCTTTCGAACAAGTGGTTAGAAGAATTATTGAAAATAAGCAAGTAACGGTCGAATAGTTAAAATGTAAAATGCCAAGCAAAAGTGGACACAACTGGGCAAATTTCTCATTCACTCTCGAGCGCAAAAAAGTTTCAATTCAAAAATTTTTTTAAAGTCAGCTTCTACTTAGGTCAACAAAGAAAATTTTATTTACGTTGATCAAATTTAATTAATGAATTAATATTTGAAAAAAACTGTATCAACATCAAGAGTCATCCACAAAAAGTTTAAAAAAATGCACTTGAACTTAGTGATTGAAATTTTTTTTTTTATTAACGATTGAAAATCTGAACAAGATATATATATAAATGGTGTTTTTTTTAGAGGTATAGAACTTTAAATTGCAATAAAACAACGATGTATTATTCGATTGACATGAATTCTTTTTTATTCGAAAGATAATCTTGTGGCATTACATTTTAAATATGATTTCTGGCATAGGACTGCCACGGCTGGCTCGGATGTAGTCCAATCTGGACGTCCAATTTTCGATGACTTTTTCCAACATTTGTGGCCGTATATCGGCAATAACACGGCTAATGTTGTCTTCCAAATGGTCAAGCGTTTGTGGCTTATCCACATAGACCAATGACTTTACATAGCCCCACAGAAAATAGTCTAGCGGTGTTAAATAACAAGATCTTGGAGGCCAATTCACAGGTCCAAAACGTGAAATTAGGCGGTCACCAAACGTGTCTTTCAATAAATCGATTGTGGCACGAACTGTGTAACATGTTGCGCCGTCTTGTTGGAACCAAAGCTCCTGGACATCATGATTGTTCAATTCAGGAATGAAAAAGTTAGTAATCATGGCTCTATACCGATCACTATTGACTGTAACGTTGTGGCCTTCATCGTTTTTGAAGAAGTACGGACCAATGATTCCACCAGCCCATAAAGCGCACCAAACAGTCAGTTTTTCTGGATGTAACGGTGTTTCGACATACACTTGTGGATTAGCTTCACTCCAAATGCGGCAGTTTTGTTTGTTGACGTAGCCATTCAACCAGAAGTGCGCTTCATCGCTAAACAAAATTCGCTTATGAAAATCGGGAACAACGGCAATCTCGTTTTGGGCCCATTCGACGAATCTACGCCTTGCTTGATGATCGTTTTGATGAATTGCCAAACCAAACTGAGAATAAATCACTTGACAGCTGTTAAATGTTAAATCGGTCGCCATCTTGGAAAGTAATGCCAACTTAAACTTCTATACCTGAAAAAAACACTCTTTATATATATATAAATGTACAGTGGTGGCCAAAATTGCGGACACTTTTTAAAATTGTTATGCGTTTTAAGTTTATATGTTTATAAAAATGTTTCGTTGCACAAAATGCAAAGCATTTTATATCATTTTAAAGAGAATTTAAAATAATAAAACAAATAATTAAAATAATGAAATAGATTAATAATAATAATACAAAATCCAATATTTTTTACGCAAAAAAAAAGTTACGCAGCGATAACTTTCAATAAACGTTAGATACTGATGATAGCAGTAAGTTATCAGTGTTTAGTGGGGTAGCCTTTATTTTGTGTTACGGTTTCACACCGATGTTTCATTGAGCTGGAAACAGTTTTAACCTCTTCATTATATCCTTAAGCCAGGAAGCAATTCTATCCTCAATTAGCTCCTTTTTATTTCATGCTTACCTCATTCGGGCAAGAGGTTTCAAACAGTTCAAACAGTTTTCGATAGCATTGAGGTCAGGACTGTTTCCTGGCCAGGACAACAATGGCACTTAGTCAAAAAGCAATGACATCCAATAAAAGAGCAGATTGGACTCATGTGTGACGAGTAATTGGTATTTCCAATGTTAAAATGACATAACAGGTGGGTAATTCAGTGACTGCATCTGGAGACTGAAAGTTTTGTTTAAGATGTCAGGAGACAAATTTAGTAAAAAACAAAGCAGGAAATGGCCGAAAAAGGTGCGCCACATCTCTTGACGACAGTAGAACAGAAATACTTTTTCAGAGGTAAAAGAATGTCATGGACAGCTATCAGAAGTGACCCGAGTGATGCTGGTGTTTCTGTCAGTTCAAAAACAACCAGGAGAAGATTAGCAAATATAGGAATAAAAGGTAGAATTCCACGAAAAATGCCGTACGTAAATTTAGAGCAGCGTTAAAAAAGGGATTATAGTGGGCAATGGAACACTTTAATTGGACAAATGATCATTGGTCACAAGTTATATAGAAGAATGAAACTAAATAACGTTATTCGGTAGTGAGAGCCTAAATTATGTAAGACGTAGAATAGCAGAAAAAATGCTTCTTTCAAATATAGTTTTATTATTTAGTCATGCATATGAGCAGATGGTATTGGTCACTTTCACATCATCGATGGGACACTGAATGCCCGAAAATACATTGACACCATCCTAATTTAGAACCCAAACTTCTACTTTAGATCAGGGATTTATTTTCCAACAATGCTTTTTTTCTAGCAAAGTTCTGCCCCTTGCCACACAGTAAAGTACTTGAAAGACTGGTATCGTTCTGAGATCATTGAGCTGTCGTCCTGACCTAAACTTGAGGCATTGCTTTAAAACTGTTGCCCGAATGAGGTTTCCATGAAATAAAAAGGAAGTAATTGAGGGTATAATTGTTCCTTGGCATCATGTAATAACGAAGGAAGAGCTTAAAACTATTTTCATATCAATGAATCATCGATGTGAAGCTGTAATACAAAATAAAGTCTACTCCACGAAGCACTGATAACTCACTGCTATCATCAGTATCTAATGTATATCGATAGTTATTGCAGCATAACTTTTTTGCGTTGCAAATATTGGAATTTCGTTTTTTATATTGAGTTTCTAATTAAATTTTCTTTAAAATGATATTAAAAACTTTGTATTTTGTGCAACGTAAGGTTTTCTATAAACATACAAACTTAACAAAACATAATTTTAAAAAGTGTCCAAACTTTTGGCCACCACTGAAAATAGGGAGAGAGTGAACTAATTGTAGGAATTGAAAAATATGTCTTTTTTCTAAGATTTTGAGTAAAAAAAATGACCGCTTTGGGGGTTAAATTGAATCGATTGAGTGACTGTTTATTAGTGATGCATTAGATAGGTATATGAAGGCTGTTGTTGACGGACCTTGAAAATTTGAACTTTTGAAATAAATTGCCTGGAGTTGTGTGCCAAAATTTTCTTTTTATATAGAGTCAAAACTAAGTGACACGCATCCTTTTCTCAAAACCCGACTCAACTACTTTAATTTGAACTAAACCACTTTAACTTTTTGTCATACTTGGGAATGGGATGGGTAGCACGGCTGTGTAAGATCACGTCAGGGAAAAAATCACCATAAAATTGTGAAATGATGTGATGTGAAATAAGTAAATTGTTAAATGTGACGGAGGCTGTCAATTTTCCACATTTTCAAAAATATGCTTGTCATTCCCAGGTGATATGGATTTTTTCACCCAGAACTGATATGACTCTGCAGCGGTATCATCTACACAAGTCAATAGCAGACTCCGGACAATAGGGATCACTTTTGTCCACTTTTGTTTTTTTTAACTGCGACGCGTGCTATGAAAAAAAATACAAGGGAAACAAAGGCTCAACTATAAGTTACTTTTGGTGCTGATTTCAAAAAAAAAATGAAAAATTTCTATCACATCACGTTTTCATGAAAAATTCAATTTTAATTGAATTTTCAGGAAATTTTACCCAAAACGTTTTTCAGTGTTGAATTTATTTCCTCCATGGTTGACCTTTATTTCTACAGTGGTGAAACATTCAGAATATTATTGTGTGACACCTTCTCGCAATCTCTCTCTACCAATAGTTTCGGCACAAGTTCAAGGCTCGGATATCGAATCTAAGCCCTTTTGAGCAGATTCACCTCAGCCTTTCTCTCAGGTTGAATTTAATGCTCAGACTAGAATTCTGTGTCTTTCGAAAAGACAGCTAAAATGTTGGGTTTCAGATTGAAAAAAAAATGTATTGGAGAAAGGAATCTCTTTTTATTGGTACAGGATCAGAAAAAAAGAATTTGTTGTGGAACACGAAAATCTGGTCTGTTGTTGAGATGTGCTCGGATTATATAGAGCACATTTAATATCACCTGCGATAAAAATGAATAGAGGTTGTTTATAGATTCCTCGTAAAGGAGCCTTAAAGCTGCCTTTCTAAGACTGTATGCTGCTGTACTAGTTAGATACTAGGTGCATTTAAAGGAACACTATGAAAATCTGACTTTCGTCCTCAATAAAATAAAATATGCCAACCATGTTTAGACCATTTGCGGTATTTTGGAAGTTATCTCCAAGAATTCTACACAGTTTCCTTGTTTCATTTGTGAGTGGGGTAGCTGTGGTAAGGCTCAACATTGGATTAAAACAGGATGGCCAAAGAGACAAAATCTTAAGCCAGGCACCGAGTATGTGATTCGGAATAGATTAATTGAGCCCAAAAATGATCCCTTCTCTCTCTGCATATAAAAACAATCTGACAAGGTAATTTCCAATGATGGTGATTGTTTTAAATACCTATGCAAAAGTTTTTAGCTTTATCCGAAGTCCAGTTAATAAAGAGGGAATCCTTGTTGGTTCAGATATCCGCAAGCTTATGAAGGATGAAGAATTTGAAACTATCATGACAGAAAAAAAA
Source organism: Trichonephila clavipes (assembly GCA_019973935.1). NCBI lineage: Eukaryota > Metazoa > Arthropoda > Arachnida > Araneae > Nephilidae > Trichonephila > Trichonephila clavipes. The sequence continues at coordinate 90,792 of BMAU01018387.1, forward strand.
TATTGCGTGGAACGCCCCGCGATAGAAATGAAACTTCTTCGGCGACGTTGGAACATTGATTATTTACCCTAATATTCCAAATTGACCGAGTACATGTCTCAATCGCCTAATATTAATGAAAGGTATTCGTGGCGAAATGAGTCTTTCTGGTATCAAATCCAAAGTAGAAAGATGTTCTGGAATTTCTGGGTATACAAAACCATTATATTTTGATAAATTTGGTATACTTTTCCTATTTAAACTTTGTCGGCAATTGTAGCATGCTTTAATGTGTCTTCTAAATTAATTCCCGGTAAAATATTTTTAAAATATTTTCGTGCTCAACAATAGACGCGTTCTCAAATCATCTCTAAACCAGAATCTATCATAAAATGAACGATTATCAATGAATAGCTTTTGAAATCTTTGTGAGCATTTTTATGGGAATCATAGTCTTTGTTACGTAAGACAGAATTTATTATTGATTTACATGCATCAGTTTCAAAACGCACTAGACTTGTCGAGGGCTCTGTAGTTAATGGCACAGGGGGTGGTTCACTAAGTCCGTATTAATCTGTGCTGTCATTTGAAGAGTCTCAATAGCATTTCCATCCCTTAAACTGAGCATTGACAGAGTATTTTGTAGTGTTTTTTTTCCGTGCTCGATATTCTCTCATGTACTCTGATGGAGATTTGGCAGTAGCACTTAATGAATTTGCAATATTTTTCTGGTTTTTTTGTCACTTTTTTGACTGGACTTGCTGTTAGTTTTTCTTTTTTCTTTCTTTCACGAAACTTTTTTTGTGCATTTGATTTGGGCATTCTGACTAGAATTAATGTAATAATTCAACACAAATAAAAGTCAAAAAAGCAAATTAACCGTGGAAAACATCGCAATGTAGCACAAACAATCTAAGAAAATATTTCAAAACAGAATGCTTTTTCTGCGAGAGTTATTTTGTCTACACCGCAATGTCACTGCATCTGATACAACCGTTGATAGATGTTTCCGGGTCTGGGGGAAAAGGACCCCGAATAATAGGAAGATGGGCAAGTTGACCAACCGGAGAAGTGAGCAATCATCCAACTTTTTTAAGGATATGACGCAAGCCACGTGGTGTCCCGGCTCCCCCTTTTCCTTCCAACTCGCTATCCTGTCATCATGGTGACGATTCGGAGGGATGGGGGGCGCAGACTACTTCCGTTCACTTTTTCACTGTTACGCAAAAGTGGGCAAATTTCTTATTCACTCTCGAGAGCAAAAAAGTTTCCCTTCAAAAAGAAAAAGAAGCTTGGGTTCAAAATACATTTACTGGACTTATATGTGGATTTTCCCTCCGAAAATTAAGGATAAGTCAGCGAAGAACAGGGAAAAAGGTTCCACCAAGCCATCATAGATGTGGAGCGCAAATGTCAAGGGAGATGAGACAAAAACATGCTTGTCGAATACTATTGGATGTTAACACGAGCTAGGCCTGATTTTGAACATAGAAGAAGGTCAAAAAGCATTTTCAAAGTAAAAGTAGTACATATTTATATAGGAATTTTGTTTTCTTTTTCATTTAGCGAAATTTGAAATTAATTTCAAACTTTCATGCAATCCGGCATAATATGTTCTCCTCTTGGGCAATCATTTATTTTATGTACATAACCTTAATAAAAAAACCAAATAATCAATTCGTGATTTTTTCGATAAACTGTACCATAATTAGATGTAAAAATTATAAATCTCTACGGAACTTCTTGTTTTTCTCTCAAACGGAGGCAACTTATGAGATATGGCAACAGTAATTTTCATCAATTTGCAGAAAAATCATTTTGACCAGTCATGAATCGATATTTGCATCGATTTAACTGTACAAAAACTACTGTTGCTAGATAGTACATGCTAAATTGTTTGAGAGAATTCCTTTTTAAATAGGATTTTAGTGAATATATCGATATTGAGTTAGCAATAAATCTTGATGTGATTGTACAAAATGGTGATCATTTTCGATATCAGCACAGCAAATAACATAAAAATCACTGAAAACTTCTTTTGTGTTTTTCAAAAACTTAAATTTCGCAGGCCTGTGTTAGTCATGTGTACACGAGTTTCATTTAAGTAAACAGTGGTTTCGTAAAGTATCAATTATTACTAAGAAATAACCGATATACACAGATAAAATCTATTTTACATATTAATTATCGTTATATTTATCGCAACTTTGGTTCATGGAATTTAAATTAGTCACGCGTGTACAGCGACGTGTTCGAACAGAATGGAATGTCGTTGCTGACTTGCCTAATAGACTTATCAGGACTCCTACAAAATGAATCACGCACATGATCAACAGTGTCTTGTATCAAGAAAACTTAAGGATACTTGCCAGTTTGAGATACCAAAGTTCCCTTTAAAGTTCTCCTTTAAAGTTCTGTCGCATTGGTGAATAGATTTTGATGTCGGAGGATCAACATTCCATTCTGTTCGAACACTTCGTTGTACACGCGTGACTGATTTAAATTCCATAACCAAAGCATGCACTGCATCTTTTACTGTGGTGTCCAGAATTTTAATAATGAAGTCAGTGTAAAAAGTGTATCATCTGCGATTGCCTAATAATGTGCGCACGTGCAGCCGATCGCACTAAACCCAAAAAATCTTGGAGAGTTTTCCAATCCACGGATGAACAGTTTGTTACGTTCTTCCACAATAATAAGCCATTACTTTTAGATATTTTAAGCTTGGACACCCTGTATTACAATATACAATTGAATTATCAATAACAATTATCATTATGTACCTATGAGTCGGATTTTAACCCTATCTAAATTAATACCCTATCGGAGAGCTGCGGTTTACAATAATAACCAACACAAACACGTTTATGCTTCCTTCTAGAAATAGACCTTTGTTCCAAAGTAGACCAATTTCTGCTTTGAATGGACAACAAACATCTAAATCTCGCATCAGCTAATTGATCCCGGGTATTTAAGGATGCTCTCTCGCTGTTCTTTTCCCCATCGATCCGTCGTTGGGGCTGCACCACAAGGGGCACAACAGACCCCGTTAACAAGGTGCTTCTTTCCTTTGATTATCATGTCAAAGCGATTTCATTCCCGGCCAAGCAGCCCTTGGGGAGATGCTCAAATTTTACGACGGATTCATCCCTGGGACTTAAGTGCCCCTTAACGGTCGCCGCCGCTGTTTACTGGTTAAAGGCCCTCGTAACTGCTGCAGGGATGAAAGTGTAAAGATAACATCAGAAAGGGGAACTCTAGTAGTTTTTTTATTTTATTATTATTATTATTTTAAAGTACTTGATCAAGAATTCTCTTCCTAAAATGATTTTTCATTTAAAAATAAACGTGTACATTTTTTTAATTATAAAAAGGTCCTGTTGAAAAGCCATATTAAATTCATATAAGGCCATATCCCATTCAATGACATTGCTTGTACATAAAACTATGGGTGAATACTGAATCGTATATTATTTTGAATTATGATGATACATAAACATAAGTTGAGATGAGTGTGGGGTTTAATGGCGCAAGAGCCAATTTTGGCTATAAACTGCGCCAAACAATTCTTTAAGCATTAAAAGTATAAAACCAGTAAAAAATTGTATGGTTAAAAAAGTAAGATTTCAGATTAAAAAATTTTAGAAGCTAAAGTTAATAAATTTTGGTGGGGTTTTCCCCACCAAATCAGAAAAATATTTAGTTCGTAATCAGATTTTTTAAAGTAAAATGTTACCACTTGCTGTTGTTAACACGGTTCTTTGACTGGGTTAGCAAAGTCGTACCGTATAGATGCACAATATTGTCCTTTGACTAACTCTCTCTCGTAAGTTAAAACATACTTAGGATTTAGCTAAGGTTCTTCCACACACACACACACACACACACACACACACACACACACACACACACACACACACACACACACACACACACACACACACACACACACACACACACACACACACACACACACACACACACACACACACACACACACACACACACACACACACACACACACACACACACACACACACACACACACACACACACACACACACACACACACACACACGCACGCACGCACGCACGCACACACACGCACACACACACACACATCATGTATTATCATATCTTCCTCATCCGTTGAGTAATCGGTAGGTGCTGATTTTCGAGGTCTATGAGGAGCCGTCTTAATTTATATTTTTGGTTTTATAGTGTTAGATTGGTTTTTAGGAGGACGTTTTTTCCTACGGGGTTTTGAGGTTTGAGTTGTATCCTGGGATGTAGTGGGTATGGTATTCGATGTAGTGGTGGTCGTTTCAAGAACAGAGCGGGCCGCGGTTAGAGTGGTATAGGTATCGGATTTTGGCTTTTTATAGTTGTTAGTACCACTAAAGACCCGCCGTGTAGGGCAGCGATGCACGTTAAATCTGTCGAGAGCTGAAACGTCCTCCCGTTGGAGTGGTGTGGTAGTTAGTTTTGAGGAGGGTGCCAGCTCAGGTGTCGTCCACGTCACTTGACCATGGTTAGTGGTCCGTCGCCAAAAGCCCTCGTGTAGCTGAACAGTGCGACGTTAATATTCAATCAATCAATCAATCAAGAACAGAGCATGCTGTGGATGAGGAAGATGCGGTAGAGATAGATAAATTATCAGAAGCGGTGGAAACAGTATCTATTAAAGAATTAGGAGGTTTAGATTTGGATGGCGATGTAACTGTAACAGAAGATGTGGATGGTACGAGTTCTGCCTGAGTTGATGTAGAGGATTTATTAACTTCAGCAACTGAGGAAGATATAGTTGGCTTTGGAACGGATATTGATGGTTGTAAAAATTTTAATGGTGGGCAAACTATTTTGGTAATATTTTCATCTGTTTGTGTTGTAGTGGTTGTAGTCGAGAGTTTGGTAACCTGAGCGTAGGATTGGGATAATTGTGGAGCTATTAGGTTTCGTGCTTCTACGTACGGTATATTTCTATTAGTTTTGATAACTTGTATTTCTTTTTCAATTTTCCATTTTGAGCACAATTTTGAGTCTGATGGATGGGATTGGGAGCAATTAACGCATTTAGGCTCTAGAGTACAATCCGTGGAAGGATGCCCAACGGTTGTTCATCTAGAACACGTCAATTGTCCTCTGCAGGCAGTTTGAGAGTGTCCGAACCTCTGGCATTTGAAACAACGCAGAGGATTCGGAACATATGGTCGTATTTTGCAGTTTAAATATTCGGCTTTAATAGAAGAGGGTAATTTCGGACTATTGAAGGTTAAAATTAAATGTTTAGTAGGAAAAAGTGACGTTTCTTTTTTTATTTTAATTCTTCTGACTTGAGTAACCCCTTGATCAGAAAGTCCTTCCAAGATTTCTGCTTCGGAGGCGCACAAAAGATTTGTTTCAGATATCACACCACGACAAGAATTTAAGGATCTATGAAGATTTACAGTTAACGGACAGTCTAAAAATGTTTTTGTTAACAATAGAGATTTAGTTTGTAAGGCAGATGATGTTTCAATAAGCAAATCACCAAATCGTAATTTTTTGACCGATTTGGGTTCGCCGTGTAACGTTTGAAAGAATAACGGTAGCGTATTCTTGGTTAATTTAAATATGGAATTTATTTACGTCACAACTATTGAATATTATTTACTGAATGATACCTTAAAGTTATTAAACTTAATTAAAGATTGTTAGAGTCCAATATTTTGTGAGAGGAGGAACCGTTGGCTACCGCTCCCGTGTAAGTTCAAAGCATCTCTCCTCTCTCATCTTCCGGTCGACGGTGTTCGATTCCTCGGGAGTCAAAAAGGGGTTGCGCTACTGCTGCAAGATGCACGTGTGGGTGTCGGGTCCAACAAAGACGCCGACCGCTGTTGATGTTCGAAGAAGCGACGTTACAGCTCTCGCCCTCTCTTATAGAACTCTTCCGTTGAGAAAAGTTTAATGGAATGATGATGAGACAACTGACAGATTACCGACACATCCCTTCATCAAGCACCACTATATTTTTGAGCTGCAATTTTAACTACTAAAGAAAACGCTGAACTAAATTTGGAATTACTTATTTCTAGTGAGTGAGTGTTCTTGCTAGGGAACTTACACAAATCCATATTACGAAAATGATCAATAGCAATATAAGAAAACATACTATAACATTAAATAAAAATACAAACTCTCCTATCACAATGCCTATTATCAATTATACTAACAACATGTCACATCAAATGATAGTGTAAGACCTTACACATAAAATATTCTTCGCCACAATACTTAATAAAAATTATACTAACGACACGTTGATATGATATGCGAAGTGTACAACCTTACACACAAAATATTTTTCACAATATGCCTCTTGCGTAAACTAAATACTCATGTATATTTTAAAACCCTATACACAAAATTAAGCATATTAATACATTTGCTTTTCATGGCTTTATCTTTTGACACGCATCTCCATTCGATATGATATACAGTACTAGTAAATAAATAAAATTAATACAATTATTAACCTTTAACAAAAAAAAAACATTATAAGCAACAATTATTATTCATGAGCAAAAGAACATTGTTAACAATTCCTAATTATCTATCACCGATCTGCTGAGACTATCTGCATTTTTGTGACTTTTACAAGACCGATGTACAATTCTAAAATTATATGGTTGCAAAGCCAAAGCCCATTGCATCAATCTAGGGTTAGAACTAACGTTTCTATTCAACCACACCAACGGGTTGTGATCGGTCATAACTAAAAATGAATTTCCATCTAAGTAATAATGTAACCTTTTAATTGCGAAAACAATACTAGAACATTCCTTCTCCGTCGTACAATAACGCTTCTCTACCTCTGAAAATTTTTTACTTAAGTAAAGGATTGGATGCTCCTCACCTTGTTCATTTAATTGGGTTAAAACTGCTCCCATACCTGCGTTTGAACAATGAATTCTCGTTCAAAATTTGGCGCATACAAGACAGGCTTATCAATTAGTTTCCCTTTTAGTTCTCAAAATGCGTTTTCACACTCAGTCGTCCACGTAATTTCTCCCTTCTTTGCTCATCCCTTCAACGCGTCCGTCAACGGAACAGTGATTACCGAGAACAGATTTATATATTTTTGGTAATAACCCACTAGACCTAAGAAGGCACGTATTTGGGTTTTCGTGCGAGGGGTAGGGAACTCTAGAACAGCCTGAACTTTGATCTCGGAAGGGGTGCGAAAACCCTGACCCACAATGTGACCCAAAAATTTGACATTTTGTTGCGCAAACTTACACTTTGAAGGTTTTATAGTTAACTTAGCTCTCTTTATTCTCTGCAGAACCGTTTCCGCATGTTTAAGGTGCGACTCCCAAGTATCTGAGAAAATTGCGATATCGTCTAGATACGGGACTACGAAATCCTCTAGTCCGTTAAGTAATTCAGCCATGAGTTTACTAAAGAAATATGGAGCATTCTTTAATCCGAAACTCATCCTTAGGGGTCTGTATGTACCAAAGCTAGTACAGAAGGCTACATATCGCTGTGCTGTTTTACTCAAAGGTATTTGCCAATATCCCTTAGATAGGTCTAAGACGGTAATAAATTTAGCCACCGATACTTTTTCTACGCGTTCTTCGATATTCGGAAGAGGAAAATATTCCATTCTAATGATTCCGTTTAATTTCCTGTAATCAATACATGGACGAGGTTCTTTCCCAGCTACCTCAACTAAAATCATAGGGGACATGTTATCCGATTCTCCTACCTCAATGATTCCTAATTTTAACATTCGGTTAATTTCATTTTTTAAGATTTCATTTTGTCGGTGCGACATTCGATAGGGCTGCGTCCTAACTGGTTGATAGCTAACTAACTGGATTTCGTGTTCAACCAGATTAGTTAAACCGGGATTGTTTGAAAAAAATTTAGAGTATTTATTTAATAATTCGCGCAGTCGATCCATTTGTTTGTCGTGAAGGTGTTTGTTCAACTCGCTAGCCTGGATTACGTCCTCGAAATCATAAACGAGAGAATTGTTTTCTAAGTACGGGATTTCTAATTCCTGGTCTGCGAGAGATTTTTGCGTTTCATCATTAATAATTACGTTAACGTGTTCTGGCCTTTTGTAATATGGTTTTAGCATATTTATATGATAGATTTGAGATGTTTCGCGTTTGCCGGGGATTTCGACTAAATAGCTCGATTCCAAAATTTTATTTAAAATTGTCCCAGGACCTATCCACTGCACTGCTAATTTATTTGCTCTGGATGTAGCTAACACTAGGACTAAATCCCCATCCTTAAATTCACGTTTTACTGCGTTTTTATCATACCAAGTTTTCCGCTTAACTTGCATTTCCTCCATTTTATTTATAGCTACTTCTTGACATCTTTTAAATCTATTTATTAACTTAAACATATATTCAGTGACGAGATCACCTTCTTCTTCCGTTTCCATCCAATGTTCCATTACTAACGTCTCTTGGGTTCGCAAATTTTTCCCTTACACCAACTCTGACGGTGTATACCCTGTACTTTCGTGAGATACAGTCAGTAACGCTAATAGAATTGACAGAAGATGTTTGTCCAATTCGTAGTCTGCATCTTAACATAAGACTTGTAGGAGTCGTTTCATGATGATCGCTCAACAGGGTTACTCTGTCGATGATACACAGAACTATGCCTGACAAGTATTCCGAATCTTTCAAAAAACTCGGTAGTCAGAGCACTAGTAAAAGAAGTACCCTGGTCACATTGTATTTCACGGGGAAACCCCATTCGACTAAAGATGTTTAACAGTGCATCTGTGACACTAACGGAACTAATATCAGACACTGGAATAGCTTCAAAGAATTTTGATGACATGCAAATGGCCGTGATAAGATATCGATTCCCTTTAGATGTGATCGGGAGAGGCCCACATGCATCAATATTTAGCTTAGTTAAAACCTCCTGAAGAACAGGGACCAATTTTAGTGGGGCTTTCTTTTTATCATTGGGCTTCCCAGCTCTCTGACACTGATCGCAAGTTTTTACAAACTGTTCCATATCTCTATAGTAATTCGGCCAGTAAAAATATCGGTTTCATTTGTCTTTGGATTTCGTAATTCCCAGGTGTGCAGATGTTCCCTCATGACACAAGGATTTAATGGGGTCGCGCAACCCTTCCGGCACTACTATTAACTTCACCCCGTTACCTAACTTATCTTCGCGATTTTTGACCAATAATTCCTTCTCTAGCGAATAAACCTGATTGGTAACCTGCTCTTGACTGGCTGCCTGTTCGTATAAGGATTAAATCTCCTCGCTATTTTTTTGAGCATTGATTAAATTTTCTCGCGTAACCCTTAGCAGCGCTAATTCCGGAACATATTCCTGGAGTGCAGGCATTAAAATTTCGTCCTCTGCATCCGAAGAAACAATTATAGCCTCATTTTCCCCTTTCTTAGCATCACCACTATCTATTCCTCTTTCTTCTCTAGCCGCTTTGACTTGAGACCTTGTTTGGACAGCATTCAGTATTTCGACGGGCAGGAAATTATAACCTAAATTTCCTTTTATTAGCTCGGCCGTTTTATTTCCAAGCAAATATCGACCGTGTTGATTTAAGTGATTTCCACAAACCGCTGCCTTAGTTTGCACCGTTCCAAAATTTCCGGAAATTTCCACGACCGCCAAAGGTAAACAAACTAATTCTGGACTTAATGGTTGTTTTACCCAAACATTTTCACCAGAGAAAGAAGAAGGATTTATGTATTTTGCACATACTAAATCTATTGTCGCTCCCGTATCTCTAAGAATGTCTATCTTGTGACCATTCACAGAGCCCTTTGTTGTATATCAATTAAGAAAATCCGGGTTGTCATTTCCTTCAATATTATTGAGAGTTTCCGTCGTTTTGTTTTTTATTAATTTAGGGCAAACGGCTTTTATATGTCCGGGCATATTGCAATGATAACATCTTTGTATCACGCGTTTTTCAAAAATTCTCTCTCTAGTACTCTCCGGAACAGAAGCTCCTAATCTGGGGGAAGTTTTCCCAAATCTATTTTCTTTTTCCTTGACCTCTGAGTATGTCAAAATATTATCATACCTGCCCAACCTATCCATGGGTTTCGAATTTACCTTTCGGACGTCCTCATAATTATCCAAGAGTTCTGCTATTTGAGTAGCTGATTTAAGGTTTGCCCAATTATCTAAAAAATGATCTTTCATACTAGAATTGGCGCGTTTTTTAATTGATCTACCACCATTAGATCTTTAAGATCTTGAAACGTATTTATTTCTAAGCCAATCAGCCACTCATCTAGATAATTCGTAATTTCAAAAGTGAAATCCTTCCAGGTGCTATCGGATTTTTTCTGGTGTTGGACAAATTTTTGCCGAAAGACCTCCGGACTTAACTTGAATCTTTTAAGTAATAATTTCTTTACATAATCGTAATTTTCGGCTTGTTCCTCCGGTTCGCGAGCAATAAATTGCACGATCTCTAGGGGTAACAAACCCAATAATTGCCCCACCCACTCTTTCTTTTCTATTGCCGCCCTTTTAGCCTGGCGTTCAAAGATCACTAGATATAAACTAATATCTGACTGCTTAGGATCGAAATCTGGGATCATTTTTTTAAAGTTTAAATTAGAGGTTACAGAACATGTATTTGTATAATTGTTTTATTCATCGTTTACCCTAAATCGGGATTCTATTTTAAACCTTTATAAATCAAATGTCAGCTGTAATTATTTCTCTTTTAATGACTGCTCCTTTACTAACTCCTCCAATCTTATTTTTTCAGCCCTTTCTAACTCCTCCAATCTCATTTTTTCACCCCTTTCTAACTCCTCTAATCTCATTTTTTCAGTTCTTTCGAACTCCTCTCATCTAATTTTTTCAGCCCTTTCTAACTCCTCCAATCTTTTCCCATTTGCAATGATAGTCTCATACAGATTTTTAACAAATTCCTCTTGATAACCTTCACTGTTAGTGATTGCAATTTTTATTCTAGGGACAGTCATATTTAAGGTGGCATTTATTCCTAATTCCTCAGCAAGTTGCAACATATCTTGCTTTCTCCCTTTACCAAGGAAAGCCATTTTTTAAACAATATCAAATAAATGTCACGCTAAATTTTGCACTATTTTTTTTGTTACTATTCTCTATTAATACAATAACACTGGTCCCATGCATACACAGAAATACACAAAGAAAAACTTAACACTAAAAATAACCAAAATCATTCAAGAGACTTAAAACACAATAAATCTTAAGCTAGAATGGCACACAATGCTTGAAATACAATTACAATTCTCTAGAAACAAAATAACACTGTTCCCATGCAAGAAAAAACACTAAGTATTTCAAAATTTGTAAAGAACATATTTTAACCAAAATTCCTAATACACTATGCAGTTTGCAACTCAAAAATATAACAGTACTCACCCATTTGAAGTACTCAGCTTGCTGTCAGAAGCAAATTATGTGCAGTAATATGGCACTAGTGGTTTTGAACAATCTTCCGTGTGAGCAATGGTCCTTTTGACCTATCTTGAATCTTTCACCCTTAACAATAAGTGTGGTCAGTTTGACCAGCTTTGAATTCACTCGTGGTACGGCTTCAATGATGAATTCAATTGCAGCACTGCTTTTTCACCCCTAACAATAAGTGTGGTCAGTTTGACCAGCCTTGAATTCACTCGTGGCTCAGCTTCAAAGATGAATTCAATCGCAGCACTGCTTCCGAAGATCGCTTTCCTTCCGGACACTCTGGCCGTAAACACTATAGATCAGTTTGATCTTCTTTGAGCAGGACTCTCTCCTTCTCCGAAGCTGAATTCAATCGCAGCACGGCTTCCGAAGATCGCTTTCCCTCCGGAAACTCTGGTCGTAAACACTATAGATCAGTTTGATCTTCTTTGAGCAAGACGCTCTCTTTCTCCGAAGCTGAATTCAATCGCAGCACGGCTTCCGAGAAGATGTCTTTCTCTCTTTGCGTTGCTGTCCATCCGTAAAAACCCAAAATTTCCTCCTCTCACGGGTCCTGAATTCTAACTTTTTATCCCAAAGCGCTGCCACCAAATCTCTAAGCTGTAACGTTTGAAAGAATAACGGTAGCGTATTCTTGGTTAATTTAAATATGGAATTTATTTACGTCACAGCTATTGAATATTATTTACTGAATGATACCTTAAAGTTATTAAACTTAATTAAAGATTGTTAGAGTCCAATATTTTGTGAGAGGAGGAACCGTTGGCTACCGCTCCCGTGTAAGTTCAAAGCATCTCTCCTCTTTCATCTTCCGGTCGACGGTGTTCGATTCCTCGGGGGTCAAAAAGGGGTTGCGCTGCAGCTACAAAATGCACGTGTGGGTGTCGGGTCCAACAAGACGCCGACCGCTGTTGATGTTCGGACAAGCGACGTTACAGCCGCTTATTCCTTGAATAGCTTTTTGAATTGCAAATGGTGACTTTAGTGACATTTCATTGTTTGGAAGAGATAGGATTAAAAAACGAGCATGTGTGTGTGTTCGGAAACTTTATCAATGTTGAGAGTGGGTAATACATGAACATCATGAGTTGGGTAGGGCGGGTTGGGGGTTTTAATAAATGCGTTTTGATATTTTTCTTTATTTTTATTTATTTTGACTTTTTTTTTTTGAGAAAGGAGGAGGAGAATTCCTTTTGATTTTCAGAGGAGCAGTTTGGCAGGGCTAGCCTTAGATTCAGTAACCAGTAGTGGCCTCAGGAGAGCCCCCCGCTCTGCAATGCAGGACCTCATCCAGGCACCACCTGGAACTACAAGACAGGCGGGATTATACACCAGCTGATAGAGCAGCCAGGACATGCTGGTTAGGCTGTCCCGGGCTCCTGTACTATTTGGCGGCCTGAGACGCAAAACTCAGCTTTTCTCCGGTGCCCTCTACATGGCCACTTCCTCCAAGACCCCACCTCACCAGTCCAAAGGTCCTCAGAAGTTCAACACCCCGCTCCAAGTGCCAGTTTTCCCAGGGAGCAGTCTGTTGTGTCATCATACCAAAAGTGGAAAAATATCAGACACAACTTCATTCCACTCAGTCCTGGTCTGCCACAGGACTTCGTGGCAGAAAAAATAAAGATAATAAGTAAAGAAAAGCATTGTCAATTGAACACAAATATAGCAACAAAATCATTAATGGAACATGAAAGAAGCAACAAAATCAAAATATTGAAAGAAATTTAAGAAAATCAAATTAAAAGAACTTAATATAAAATGTAACCATAATACGGTAGTAAAAAATATAAATTTTTTTTACTAGAAAAAAACAAAGTTAGAACAAAGTTTGTTGTTTAATATAGGTCTGTGGTCTGGACGGGAAAAGAAGAAAAGGGAAATTGGAATGGCAAGAAAGAGGGCCGAAAATAGAGAAGGATCACTAGGGTTCCCCGGGTTCGTGAAGCCCGTGTTTACCAAAGACAGTAAGCCCCTAGGGAAAAGGAAAAGATCACTAGAGTCCCTCGGGAGCGTGAAACCCGCACTCACCTAAAGAAGGTGAGGCCCCTGAGGGGAAAAATCAACTTGAAAGTATAGGTTCGCGTTACCCCGGATTTCACGGCGCACACACACACACACACACACACACTTTTTGGACGTTCAATTAAACGTTAAGAGTAATTTGCTAATAATTAATATTTTTCATAAAAGAGACTGTTTTGATTTTAACATTATAAAAATGCTATTCTGATGTAGTAACCTACACCTACCAATATTTAGAAATATTACCTTAAATTTTATAAAAATAAACAATAATTTAGTTACTGATAATGTATTAAAGCAATGTAATTACAAAAATTTTTGCAATAATTACTTGGAATACAACTATATTTTCTATTTAAATATATTTCTATGTTATATTAACTCTATTTTTTTAACTTAGATTTTTTATTTCATCAAAATATCTTATGATTAGTTTAATTTTAAAATATTTTATGTGCGTGCTTAATATAATTGCTAAATATCTATCTAGGTGGTGCCACCGTTTTTTCGCTTCTTACGTTAACACTCCTATATTAACACATCATTCAGAGCGGGATTTTTGCATAAGATGCTTGTCTTCAAAATTCTTTATGGTTTGCATTTTTACATGTAAATTTTTATCCTAATTTTTTTTGTAGCATTTTTTTCTTAATATTCCTCTCCATGAGAGATTCATATTGTTCTCTTCTTCATAATTTCTTTTTACTTTACTGTCTGGTTTATCATCCACGCGTGTTAGAAATAGTCTTAACTTTTCAGCATGGTTCTATTTTTTCCTTTTATTTCAAAAGTTTCTGCTGTACGGGGAAGATTGGTACCATAAAGCGGCTTAAACCTAAATCATTGGCCTAATTCAGCTACAGCTTTAGAAATCATAATAAGCCTCCATTTTAGTCCAAAGACTCTTTTTGTATCTTCATTTGTTATGTCTCTTGAACTCCAAATATTTTCTTCTTTGGCCTTGTAGGTTGAACAACTTTTTATAACTTGGTATCTTATTTTATTTTATTATACTATATATATATACACTGCTGGACAATTGCTAAGGACGAATAACACTATCATCCATAGCAACCACAAAATGAAAGGAATCAAATTGTGGAAAATTAGAATAAGTGCGGGATATTAGTAAGAAGAAGTATGAGTATGCAACTTTTTTTTCCACGTCTGTTCACGTGATAGCGTTCATAAGAGCTTTAAAGGTTTTGACGCGTGTGGACAGTTGTTGTTTCAAGTCAAAGTTTTACAGGAAAGATTTAATAGACGAACTTAAAATTTTTGGTATGTCTTCCCGACATCACATAGATGATTTTATGCGTGGCCGAATTATTGGAAAGATCGAAGAAGGGCGAAAAATAATAGATGTTGCCAGGGAGTTCGACATCGCTCACAGCGTTGTTTCACGGCTGTGGAAGTCATTTAAAACTACTGGAATGTCTAGTAGACGGCACGGGGGAGGTCGTGTTAGAAGTACGACGCCTGCAGAAGACAGCTATATCGTCCTATCAGCAAAAAGGAACAGGCGCACCACAGCTCAGCAGGTGGCAAATCAGTTTCTTGCTGTCTCAGGAAAGCAGATCTCCCGAAAAACTGTTGCCAGACGTTTGAGGGGAGGAGGACTATACGCACGCAGACCTGTTGCGTGTGTCCCATTGACCAGACAGCACCGTACTGCCCGTTTGCAATGGTGTCGTGAGCATCACAATTGGACTGAACAGGACTGGGCATGCGTACTTTTCTCAGATGAGAGTAGGTTCAGTCTGTCATCGGATTGTAGACGCCAACTGATCTGGCGCGAGAGTGGTACTGCTTATCGTCCAGAAAATATCCAGGAAAAGGACCGATATCCGACATGCAGTATCATGGTGTGGGCCGGCATCATGATCAATGGCCGCACGCGCCTAGATGTGATTGCGAATGGGACTATGACGGGCCAACGATGCATTGATGAAGTTCTACTTCCTCATGTTCGTCTTTTCCGTGGTGCTGTCGGTGATAAATTTGTTTTTATGGACGAAAACGCAACATGTCATCGAACACTCGCTGTTCAGAATTGTCCAGACAACGAGGGTATTCAACGTCTCGTATGGCCAGCGCGTTCTCCAGATCTAAATCCCATTGAAAATGTGTGGGAGGCTTTGGGGAGGCAAGTTGCTGGTCGAAACTATCCTCCGACAAACAAGAACACCCTCACCCGTGCACTCACAGAGGAATGGGATAAATTGCCTCAACAGCTGCTGGATAATGTTGTGCAAAGTATGGTACGACGTGTGGAATGTTGCATCACACTCCACGGTGGACATATCCCGTACTGATACCTTTCTTTAAGGTGCCTGCTTACTTTTAGATGCATTGTTCCATTTCTCCGTACGCAGATCAAATGAACATTTTTTTTCTTTCAGATGTTTCACAGCTTTTGTACTTTCCAGAACAATAAATATTCTTTATTCTAATGTCTGAACAGTGTGGCAACTATATTTTATCCTACTTGGCCTCATGTCTCGCTTAATGTTATGCTACATAGCAATTTGTGATCCGTCCTTAGCAATTGTCGAGCAGTGTATATATATATATATATATATATATATATATAATCAATAATAACAATAATATGTGCTAAATAGCTATAATTCTAAACAAGCAAAGCAAAACTAGAAATTTCGCGAGACAGTATAGGCCAAAAATAAGTTAAGCACAGTAGTACAATAATAAATTCTTAGACTTAGGGACTAAAAGTGCAGGTTGAAACATTATTTTCAGGCCAGCCAACTTTCGTGTAGAATTTGTCTATTCTATTGGGCTTTTGGGAGCGGGGGTTGGGGGGTGAGGAGTAAATATGAGTAGGAAAATTTATAAGTCATAATTCTTAGATTAAATTAACTAAGCAATCTCTAATATATATATGTATTCATTAATGTCACATTCTAGAATTAAGTTAGAGCTATTGGTGACACATCTGGTAATTTTAAGCCCGAGCGACAGGGATGACAACTGAGCTGTAACACCCTACTCTGTAAATTCCCAAATCATCCCAATGTGATAGCTTTGACGGGTTAAAATATTTGCTTCCGTTTCTCTGCACGTACGGTCTTCAACGGCATCAGGACTCGACCTATTAGACCCATTTTTGTGTCCTATTTCTTACGGTGAGAGAGTGGTTATATATATGTAATGTGTTTCAAGTCATCCTTGAGAACTTTTGTAAAAAACAGTTTATTAAGCGACACACCTTTCACTTAGAGAAGACGACCACCGAGGGAAGATCCCGATTGGATTTGGAAAATACTGATGGGGCTGTATACTTAGTTCCAGAACTGCTAAACACTTTTGAGTTGTTGTTTTCGATTTGAAAGTCACGCTAAGAAGCATACATACGAAGACTATAAAATTTAATGAGCTGGAATCGGAATTGTTATGTTTAGAATATATTTTCTGAGAAAAAAATTAGGTGCTTAAATATAAGACTCGTGTATATGTTATGAAAATAAAAGTTTAATGATAAAAAGGAAATTTTGTTTCAGATATAACTAGCTGGTATACCCGTTCTTCGCACGGGTGAATTGAAAAATTAAAGGATATAGATTGAGGGATAAAGTTTTTAAGAACTTAATTTTAAGTGAATTGCAAATTAAACAAAAAAACTCCCACTTTTTTGTGTATCTCAACTGAACAAAAAACATGTTTGCTAAATTTTATGCTTGTAGGTTTAATAGCTGATAAAAAAAGATTATTTATAACGCCCCGTAACACCTTTGCGGGTCGATTTTTGAAAACACCTTCCTAAGCTGATCTCTGCTCAGCAAAAGTAACATATTGTTACACATTTTGTATAATGAATGCTTAAAATAGAGTAAATAACTTATATATGGATGTGTAATACATTAATAATTCTTTCGGTTGTATTTATTTTTTGTTAAAATTGTAATATTCACAATGCCGTTCCTTACATTATAATGGCAATTCAATGGGAACATTGCGAAATGTTGGTGATAGAGCTAAGTTGGCATCCTTTTTGGCGACCGTCTTGGCAACTTGGCGATTGATTGAATGGTGCAGAAGTTGATATACTGTAGCGCCACATAGTGAGGAGCTGTAACAAAGAGGATAGCATATAAAAAACTTCTCTACAAAAAATACATATATATGCTAATTTTCATAGTCATTGGGGGAACGGTGTTGGAGTGAAGCGATTTCATATATACAAATATCCATTTATATATATATATATATGTATATATGTATATTTAATTACCCTTCCATATATAGTGACGCTGATTGCAATGCCATAGGGCCTGGATTCGAATCAAAGAGAAGCTATCGATGCCTGTCAATGCACTGCGTTCTTGGAGCATGAGGGTACTCGAAATAGCCGTCGAACTGCCTCTTGAAAGGTTGGTGGAAGGGGAAGAGTGGTGGGAGACCTCTGATCACCCCCAGGTTGTTCTACCTGAAAATTGGGGTGGGACCGAGCTAAATCATACTGTCACTTGTATGGTGCTGAAAGATATGGTTAACGACAGTCCTTTGCCACGATGAACTTAGTGGGCCTCGATCTGACACCGTCAGACAGGAGGCATTAGAAACAACAGCAACAACATGGTAAAAAAATCAAACCAAAAATATATTACATATTACAATTAAAATAAAATTACTGCTTAATATTTTCTGGCATTATGTTAACAAAGAAACAAAAATATAACCCCCCTTTTAATACCACTGCTGTCGTAGAGAACGATGACGAAAACAAATTAGATATCCCAATATATTTTAACAGTAATGGGAATTTACACAAAAATACAAAAATTGAAAATTTAACTTTCAGTTTCATTTATAAATTCGTAAATAATTAGAGGAAAAACTGCTTACCACTTTCTTTTTATATTTATGAAAAAGCATTGAAACTTTTAAAAAGACTTTACGTTTGTAACAAAAAAAATCACTTGTTTTTTGATAAAAAAGAGTATAGCAAAATTTAAATTATTCATTAAAACATCCCACGATAAAATATTCTGTATTTCAGTTGTTGAATATACAGGTCCATTTATCGATTGGATCACAGCGTGTATTAAAATGAAAGAAAGAAATGACATTCAAGTTTCTTTTTATTTCCGAATCTTCACGTACAAAATTCAAATTCTCAGATGAATTTTCACTTCAAAGAGATTATTTGTTTATGCTAATAGTTTTCGTGCGAAATGTAATTAGATTTTTATGCAACACTTCTAAAAGGGTACTTGAATCAGATAAACAAATTTTTCACGATTAAAAGACGAGATGTGAGATTAAGACCGGGATTATTTTCCGAAAAAAGAATATTCTAATTTACGCGCAAAACTAATTTGTCACACCGTTACGTAAACGTCTGCATTTTGCTGATATAATACAATAAAATGTATTCTGCAGCACGAAAATGTATTCATGCACTTTGGGATGGCGAACGTCTCAAAAGAGTTGAGATCAGATTACTCAAGAATATTCCATCCGATTTAAATGTCCATTTAAAAAACTCAATGTTGCGTAATCTAATGAGTTTGAAAAAAAATTAATTTTTATTGAATATATATATATATATATATATATATATATATATATATATATATCGCTAGAATCAAAGATTTACGATTTCACAATTTACCCTTTCATGGAAAGAAATTGGAGATCAATATAAATTATCAACAAGATATATTTTGGATTTACAAAATTTTAGGTAAAAAACTTGCTTTTATTATAAAAAATTCTTTTTATTATAAAAATTAAAATGAATAACATTGAAATTTTTACTAAACACATTTACACTTATTTCTGATTACAAAACAGCAATCACAAGGTGTGAAATTTGTTCTCTTCCGTAGAAAATTTAAATTCCGCCATTTGATACCTCGGAGAAAAATTCACAAAGCAGATGCGAAATGTTGCTGTTTGTAATGCCACCTGTCTGATCATGATATTAGGCTTTTGGTTGAATTTTAGCACACACACACACACACACACACACACACACATCTACCTATCTATCTATATATATATGATACATATATATGATCAAGGCCCACGAAATTCATAGTGACAGAGGGCTAGATATATGCCTGTCGTTAGCCATAGCTTTGAGCACCTTACAGAGGATAGTACGATTTGGCATGTTTTTCCACACCAATTTTGAGGGAGGACACCATGGGGGGTCGATTAGAGGTTTTCCATCTATCTTCCCTTTCCACAAACCTCACCAGAGAACTTGCGGCTCAATGGATATTTTGCGAACCCCAATGCCGCGGAAGAACTATACACTTACATCCATCCATGTCTTCTCCGGGATTTGAAGCCAGGTCCTAAGGGGCAGCATACAGCGTCACTAACCACTATGCCGGATTGGCGGCAGATGTCAAATGTAAGAGTTCCTCCACTTTTCTTCTTTCAATGTGCGGTCTAAATTTAGTTCACACAGCAGATTTTCTTTCATTACCGTTAAATACTGTACGAATTGGGCCAGGAACTTCTTGGCCAGCATTTTTCGATGTAAGAAGACTTCATCAAAATTTGTAACTGAACTATCTTTCAGTCTAATAGGCTGCATTTTGGCAACTTAACCTTTTCAGACACGGTAAGTCTCCAAGTGTGAGAGCCATTTCAATGGTGGCACCATATAATGTCATCTCCAACTACCAAATTTTCAATGCCTGAATTAATTCAGTTTAAGTTCGCGTCCGATGCTAAATATTGCTGAGATTTAATTTTGCTGAAAGTACCAGAACCAGATTGATACTCAAGGGATCTTTTACATGCCACACAATCATATGACATGCGTGCCTACGATTACCGCATCAAGAAAATATATCGACTCCAGCCGGGATTAAAACTACAATCTTGGGCTTATGAGACAGGCACTCCACCTCTAAGCCACCTAGCCGTTCTTATTGAATTATAACAGAACATTAGTGTTTTGTTAATATTCATATGAGAAACGTTAAGCTGATTAATTCTCGAGTGGTTTGATTTCGTTAAATTCAATTTGGAACTACGATAAAGCTATTAGCAGAGAATTTCGATGGTTGTTTCCTTTACTTCGATTAAAAAGCAACTAAGGTTCATAATTTTAAGCCATGGTGAAGAGACGAAGACGACACTTGAGCTGGAACCACTCGCTTCAAATATTACGCATGTGAAGACATTGGGTTACGATATGCTTAACTGCATCTGCTCTGCTTCACGGAGGAATTTTGGTAAACTAAGGACTTCAAACACTAAGCTTATCAGGAAACAAGATCAAGACCACTTTTTGTCATCAGAAATTTATAAAGGAATGGAAAAAGTCACAGTAAGAATGCCATTAGAACCTTTTCCAATTCGAAAACGACTGTCAAATTTGGGTTCTGCTCTTTAACAGGAAATGAAAAATAGCGTTCGTAACAGCTATAATCTGTTTTGGATAGATTCAAAAGATGGCATACTAGATACCTAACTTTCGTTAAAGGAACTTAAAGCTTTCCATATTCTATATGCAGTTGTGGGAATATAGAACAAAAGAACGTTCATACGGGAAGCAAGGAGACTTTGTCTGGACAAAAAAAAGAGTTCGAAATTTTCTCAATATATGTGGAGTAGCTCTATTTTAATCCAATATTATTTCATAATATAATCCATCCATAGTATCCCTTACAACATCACGAAGAAAGAAGTCTGACTATCAATTAGAAACTAAAACTTGAAGTTTTTTCTTTTTCTGTTAGTAGACTTCCTCTTCCAAGCTTTAATGCTGTAATCTGACTGTGATGCAAAAAAATCAGCAAGTCTCTTGCCTTTTTTATGCTAGCTTTTATGTTATACTGTGAACTCTTTGTTCTATTATGTCCCCTTTTTAAATGTTTTTAAAAGACATTTTGTCGGATAAATCATAACTTACTTATCCGTTCAATTAGCTTACGTATAATAAGAGCTAATTTCTCCTTTTAAGGCTCGTTTTAAATCTTCCGTAATTCCTCCTTTTTAAGGCTCCTTTGGATATAATAATAATATATTCCCTTGTGAATTTATTTATGTGTGTTTCCATTTAGTTTTATAAGCTATTCTGGAGATTACAGAGTCTCTTTTTCCTTTTAAACAAAGAATTATTGATTACATGAAGATAAACCGACCGAGGGTTTGAAATATGTCAAGGGAACTAAAATGAATGAGGCTTAGTAATATTTAATCAACAGAGCATTAATCATACCAAAAAGAGAATCATGTCAGTCTTCTAAGATTTCCATTCACAAGAGATGAAAAGCGAGGATTTTTTTTGCTGTTTTAATTGATTTGCTTCCATTCGAAAGAATTTTCGGAATTAGGCTGAAGAAAATCGTATGCGCAACACCCAGGGTGGGACGAGGAATAAAAATAAAGAATATTAACTCTTCTTCTTCACAGTTTTTTATACCTTTTTTTTTGGGTGCAGATCCTTTTCCCCGAGGAGAGCAAACGACATGAATAATTCAAGCGGTTCTCGTCTCTTTCTCAAAGAGTCTTTAGAAAAAAAAAAGTGATAAGGTATTTCAGTCCCGGAAGACCAGAAAGTTGTATTGAACTTTCTGCTGTTCCGGTGGCAACGGAAGAGACAAACTCTCTGCCACAAGATTCAGACATCAAACACCGGTTTTTTATTCTCCCCTCCCCCGAGAAAGAAATCGAAATCTAGGTCAGTTTTTTTAACAATAAAAGCAAAATTTAAAGTTAGCTTGCATAAGAAAAAGCTTTGAATGCGATTCTAAAAAGTTTTAAGAATGTTTGCCGCCGTATAACACATTTTTAACTGAAATTATTTCATTAGCGTGCCGCATTTAGCACAAATTCAACATCCCTTAACTGGTTTTTTCAATTCCTACTATTAGTTCACAATCCCCCTACATGCATATACGTATATATATCTTGTTCAAATTTTCAATTGTTAATTCAATACTTTTTCTTCTTCCAATTAAGTTCAAAAACATTTTTTTTCAACTTGTAGTGGATGACACTTGATATTAATACAGGTTTTTAAAATGTTAATTCATTAATATTTGAATAACTAATGAATAAATAGTAAAAAACAAAAATAATAGATCAACACGCTATATAGAAAAGAAAATGGAAAATCGCTTTCTATTTTGCCACTTATAATATTGTGATTCTGTCATATGTATATACATATTTATTTTAAGAGCAACTATTTAATAAAAAGGAACTAAAATAAAATTTAAATTTTCCTTTGTTGACCTAAGTAGGAATTGACTTAAAAACTTCTTTTATATTACTTATTTCTTACGAATTTGACACCATTATTACTCATTTTTAATACTTAACAAAATTTTAACACCAATTTGTTAACATGTCCCGCTTTAATCAATGGTTTAACTTGATTATAATTGATGAAGTTTTCAATCTTGATTCCAGCACAGAGATCATGAAATTCCTGAAATCTAAGCTGCTGTTATTAGGGGTACTTAAACGAGTATGGAAGGAGAATTTTTTCAGAAATTTTCAACACTTATACTAAGGTTGTTGGAAGTGTAACGTACGAGGGTTGCTTAGAAAAAAAAGATTATGTCGAATAAAGAGCTATTTATTAACAATAGACAGAAAATACAAAAGGGAATTAAGAGATATAAGTGTCTATCACATTTCGACATAATCACCAAGTCTATTAAGGCATTTATTAGAACGTAGAACCAACTTGCTTAACCCATCTTGGTAGAAATCAGGTCCCTGTCTATTGAGCCAGGTCTCGGCGGATATTTTCACAGCACTGTCTTGGAATATCGCATCGCAGCACATCAGAAACGATATGCTGCACGCTACCATAGCTCAGTCTCAGCTCTGACGAGATTTCACTCAGAGTTATTCGTCGATCATTTTGAATCATTTCTTCAACTCGTGCCGTGTTGATTTCTGCCATTGAAGAACTTGGCCGACCGCTCTCCGCCATATTGCGGTTTTCGACATCCTGTCTGCTTGATTGAAAACAGTGATACAGTTTCGCTACATATTGTCTGCTCATTGCTTCTTCACCCTATATTTCCACGATTTGACTATGAATGGCAGATGCGGACACATTCTTTGTCTATAAAAATCGAATCACGGCTCGCACTTCCAAACGAGACCAATTCCCTAAGCGTCTTGCCCTTTGAAACGTCCTGAACCGTCTGAGAGCAACCCGCAAACCAGCTGTATGACAAGTAGCGCTATTTGTTGCCACTTTGAACAAAATTTTTCCACAATATGTAGCTTTCAAATGCTGAGGTTTGAACCTTTTTTTCTGATCCTCCCTTGTATCAGTAGGGGAATCTGTCGAAGCGTTTTCTTGTTTCTTTCAAATATTAAATAATGTAGAACATTTCTGCGGGAGCGTTCACTTCGAAATTTCGGATATTTTTAATCAAATTTCGATCAATCATAGTAGCATTTTGGCATTAGGCCGCGGTAGCCGAGTGGTATAGGTATCGGACCGTGGCTTGCTTTGTCACGAATTCGAGCCCAGTACCACTAAAGACCCGCCGTGTAGGGCAGCGATGCACGTTAAATCTGTCGAGAGCTGAAACGTCCTCCCGTTGGTGTGGTGTGGTAGTTAGGAGAGGGGGTGCCAGCTCAGGTGTCGTCCACGTCACTTGACCATGGTTCAAAATTACGTGGTCCGTCGCCAAAAGCCCTCGTGTAGCTGAACAGTGCGACGTTAATATTCAATCAATCAATCAATCAATCAATCAAGCATTTTGGCATTACTTTAAATAATCATTGTTGAGCGTTATGAATAGGGAATTATTCATAAGGTGGTGTCAAAGAGTCTGGTGTCACTTTACTGAGGTTCAAAATCAGAAAATTAATCATACACATATATTTTCAACCTTTCAATAACATTTATTGTTTCATTATTTTTTAATGTATCAACAATAAGTAAAATAAGAATAACCGGTTGGGTGGCGTAGATGGTTTGGCTCTGGCCTTGTACGACCATGTTTGCGGGTTCAATCCCAGCCCATGTCGGTGGATATTCATGATGAAGAAAATTGACAGCATCCATTCGTGTGATTATACATCATGTAAAAAATTCCCTAGAGTATCATTTGGCTTGGGTGCTCTGGTCAGAATTAAATTAATAGTACGATTTCGCATCGTCAGAGCTCAGGTATCTATTTCTGGGGAAGAAATTGGGCGTCAAAATTATATTGTGGCAATTAGTATCTACTTATACGATACCTCATTAAAAAGTGATACCAGCTCCGGGGAATATTCTTGGTCTGCAATAAGGAAATACCGATCAGCAGCCCCCCATTTGAAAAATAAAGAATATCAACTTATTTTCCATCACACTTTTCTTCTGTCTGACCTATCCGTCAAATATAATCTGTTTTAACAAAGAAGAAAAGATAATATACACCAAGAGATAAAAATTCTTCACAGTCAAGCTCGGGGCATTCCGATTCCTTAAGGTTCAGGAACGCTTATAATAGTATGTTTTATTTTGCATAGGAATCAGTGTTACATTTCTCACTATCCCTATTAGAGCTATTTCTTTTCACGTATTGTATCAAATGTTTGTACAATTACTGAAAAGGAGCATCTCTAAGGAGACAGTAATATTAGATCCCTACAGAGTCATGAAGTTTTTAAATTTATAATTTGTGAGGATATTTAAATCTGGAGCTATAGCATGTTTTTGAATTAAAGTTTTTGAGAGTGATAGAAATAAATATCAATAGATTCCATAAAAACACCTCACTTCTGTTAAAAAAATCACAGCGTTTTTTTGTTGAATACCTTTTATACATGTTTAATAGGTATGTAAAATTTCAAATCCCCGTACGCGAAGGTTAAACAACGCATTGTCAATAAAAAAAATTAATAGCTTTCGTAATTCGAATTGCATATTACAAAACTACTATTATTATTAATTGAACTTACTAAGTTTGAAAATATATCATTCTAGATATATTCGTACAATAACACCTCGACTTGCGCGAATTCGGAGTTATGCGATTTTAAAATCACGTCGATTCATTCTTCTTTTTTTTCCGTCATTGAAACTCAGGTGGAATCAGTGCTAGATCCAGATGAAATTGGTAATTTGATTGCAGAAGTTGTCGATTTTGTCAGGCAAAAAATAAATTTAGAAGTGGATAGTGCTGACGTTGAAGAACTTCTGGATTCCCACAATTGATGAGCTCATAGAAACGCATCAGCAAGAGCAAGATTTTAAAGTGTTTTAGGCCCAGTTCAATCGGAAGATCGAATGACGGTTGGGAATTGGACAGAAAGCCCCAGTTTAATTGAAAATGGGTTACAAATATATAAAAGAAAATAAAGACTCGAACGAGGAGCGTATTTTTTCAATAAAGCAAGGAATAAAAAAAAATTATTAGTATGCTACGAGGAAATTTTGTGGGAGGAAAAAAGTGTTTTAGCCGCCAGACTACTTGTTAGATTCCATGTGAAACCTTTTACATCCAAATTAGCTTTGGTTTCCAATTATGTATTTGTGTTATCTAAGATTTTATTAATAATTTTTTTACTAAATTATTATTTTCTTTCGTCTCCGGACTCAACTAATTTAACTTATATGTATTTACACTATAAATTATATCCCAACTTAAAGGTTATCGGTCAGTCACATCTAGGGATTGCAATACCGGTATACCGGGATACCGAATACTGGTATTTTGAGCCATTTGTACAATTTTGTAATACCGGTATTAAAAATTTAATACCGTTTTTCGATATTTACTAGAATTTTTTAAAATTGCCTCTATACTATATGTTCAGGGATCCCCAGCTTAGCAAAATAGTGTACGTTTTCGTTTTTATGTTTTGCTAATGGGCGAAATTAATTAGACTGTGAATATAAAGTTTAATCGTACAATTCAGAGAAGTGATAAATATGTGAATCATCCAAGGAGGTGGGCCAAAACTATCCCATTACATCTCAAAGCGATATTGCACACGCGCAGGATTCGTAATCTGATATTCGTATCTGTGAAAACAAGGTTGTAGTTGTGAAGGAAGTGCGTAACATTTAAATATTTTTTTTAATTTTTGAATTTGTTATTCACATTGTATTTGCATACCATACGGTACAATTGATGCATTATGCTTTTTAAGATCACATTTCAAAACTTTGTAATATACTGCAGACTGAATAACGATATTTACACTTTTTAGTGATTTAAATAAATAACATGTTACTTTTGTGTGATTTTCTTATTGATTTGTTATACACTGCTGGTTATCGTAAATGCAACACCAAGAAAGACAGGAGATCGCACAATAAAATTTATTTTGTATGTTGACCAAGTATCAAATGATTACATTTAGAGACTTCTGTGAAGTGGGGTTCCTGCCAGAATCAGTAGCCAGAAAAGCCGCCATTGTTGGAGATCACCGCTGCCACACGCCTTGGCATTGATTCAAAGAGACTTTGGATGTGTTCTTGGGGTACATAAGACCAAGAAGCTTCTAGGCGTTGCCAAAGTTGATCTGGTGTGGCAGCTGGGGGTGTAATCAGGGTCTATCATTGAGCAACTATAGACCACATGTTTTTCATCAGCGAAAGATCCAAAGAGCGAGCCAGCCAGGGACGCAGTTCAATCTGGTGATTGACGAAGAACCTTTGGACAATGTGTGCCATGTGTGGTTGCACATTATCCTGTTGAAATATGGCTGTGATCAAGCCCTGATGGCAAGGAAGGACAACTGGCTCCAACACCTCGGAGATGTAGAGCTGGCTGTTTAAAGTACCGGCAATGCGTACTAAAAGAGTACAAGAGTGATATCCAATACAGCCCCATACCAAAATACCCGGTGCAGGACCAGTATGGTGGTGTATAACGCAGCTGTTCAGCCTCCTCTCTTCAAGGTGTCTCCAGACTAGAATCCGACCATCGTGGTGTTGCAGACAGATGCGTGACTCGTCAGTAAAGACAACTTCATTCCATTATGCTGCCCACATCCTTATTTCATCGCACCTTTGGTGGCGGAGACGTCTCTGGCTCTGCGTCAAGGGTAGACCAAGCAATGGACGTCTTGCGGACAGACCACTTTGCTGTAAACGGCGTCGAATGGTACGCGTAGACACTGAATGATGCGTTACCGACTCAATGTGCTGTGCTACGGTTCGTAATGTGACTGAGCAATCCGTCACTGCCATACGCACAATTTGCCTCTCCTCACTTGAAGTGGTGCACTGAGGGGGATACGATCGACCACGTCGGTCCGTCGTACCCTCCTGCATCCAACGATTACATATCCACATTACAGTTGTTTGGTTTCGTCCAACACGACTGTCGATTTTTCTCAAGGATAATCCACAGTCTGAGTAGGCCACTATCCTTCCTCTGTCGAACTCGGATACTTGATCAAAAGCTGATCACTGTTTTCTACGAGACATAACTGATCGTTTTTTGAAAAAACCACAAGAAAAACACAATTGCCAAACTTGAAATCGTCGAAATCTCCAAGCCTTAAATAGCGCTTTGAGGTGGCGCCACAGGCGCGCGTGATGTGTGTCTGCGCTGAAATTCTAATCATTTGCATATCTCACCTCCGTTAATGCATGTTGTAAATTTCATGTTATTTGCATGTTTCCTTCAGGGTGTTGCATTTACGGTGTCCAGCAGTGTAATTTATGTGTTACAAATTATTTTTTGAGATATTTACACTCTCTAATAAAACTGGCAAATAAAACAAAAAAACACACACCTATGTTTTCTCTCTTTTTCTAAAATTTTTACTATCGATATAAAACCGGCATCCCGGTATTAAGATTTAAAAAATACTCAATACCGGTATTGAACTTTTGGTCTGATATTGCAATCTCTATTCCCACCTTTCGCGTAAGTTCAGGGTATTACGTCATTTAGCAAATTTGTAAATAATATAATTTAGTTCAATCGTACTGCGCCTTATGATTAAAAATGACATTTCTTGGAAAACTCCTTATCACCCACCCTTGATGTAGAAGAGAAGAGGTGCCCCAATTTAGGTGTTCTGATCGTCTCTTCGCCGCTGCTCAAATCTACGAGGTCCGTTACCAGTTATCCACTTGTTGTTTCAAGGTGCGATGCTCATGAACAATAAATACGCACATCATAACTGCGTCTTGAATTTTGCATTTTTCTACTCGAGCTATTCAATTTTTTCTGCGAATAAGCAGAAGAAAAAGAAGAAAAAAAAATTGAAAAGAAGGAACACAAACAATATAATTCTAAGTTTCATTTAGGATGAATCCATAACGTGTGTTCCAAAAGTGAAAATGAATCTATTTGAACGTGTCAAAACTTCAACTTGAGAGGTTATTTATAATTTCATTCCTGTCTTCTCTCTCTTTGATGTGTGCAAAAGCGTTGCGTGTTATGATAATTGCATTTGTCATTTTGACACTTATTTTCGGCAACGCGACAGCCTGCTGAAATGTAAACAGGCAATTAAAGGGCGTACTTCTCTTGGTTTGTGTTCCACGGATTCTTGATGCTGAGTTAATGAGTTGTAACAAAAATAAACACACTCCTCCTGAAGCTACTCCTGCTGTATCACGGGCAGTTAAGACTACACGGTACAGTTTTTCAAAAAAAAAATTTTGGAGACACTTACAGTAAAAATAATTGATGTTTTA
The DNA here is from genome assembly GCA_019973935.1 of Trichonephila clavipes. Taxonomy (NCBI): domain Eukaryota; kingdom Metazoa; phylum Arthropoda; class Arachnida; order Araneae; family Nephilidae; genus Trichonephila; species Trichonephila clavipes. The sequence goes on from BMAU01018387.1 coordinate 119,872, forward strand.
TATTTAGATTATATTATTAAGCTGATTCTGTAAGCAAAAAGTCAATTTGACCAGCCATTATTTTACAATTTTAAAAAATTAGGAATTTTTGAAGTTTTTTCAAACTCTTCTAAAACACTCATTTTTTAAAATATTTTAGTAATTTTAAGTTATTTAAGATTCTTAGATTATTACAAACAATATTTAGTATGGATTTGAAAATCTATTCCCTAGTTGATTTTGAATAATTTTTTTTCTAGAAAAACCTGGAAAAAACACGAAAATTTTTAAAATATCAAATTTAGCATTTTTTAGAAAAATAACTAGAGTTCTCAGCCCTAAATCCATACTAACTTTTATAGAACATACATTTGGGAGTATATACAAAAAAATTCAAGGCTCTATCTTGAACAGGAAAAAAGCCTTGGGGATTAGAAAACACTTATACCATCAAAATTAAAAATCTGAGAAAAATGCATTTAAAGTTTGTAAAGTCATAAAACAAAAACTTATAATGCCCGTAAAACTCTAATTTTTTAATGTGTTATTTTCCAATGTATGTTTTACATTAAAACACTATTTTTATTAAATATGACTGAAAAAAATATTTTTGCATAATATTGATAGCATTTGTTAAGACGTCAGTTTATTCAGCTTTATCTTAACCTAATATTTCACAAAAGTTTTGAAACACGAAACATTTATGTACAAATAATAATGGTACTAACTGAAGCTAAAAATAGTCAGGTTTGCGCATAAAATTTAATTTTTTTCAGTTTTAAATTGGGGCAGTTTAGGAAGTTAGCTCTTGTCGTACGATTTTAAAATACTAAAATATAGTACTACAATATGCTTAGTATAATATAGTTTGGTACATCAAGGAAATATTCAGTTATACCTGCAGCATTTGAATTCAGAATACTTGTATTCGAAAGTCTAATTGCAGAATCAGCTGAGGACTGATTTTTAGATACATTATTTTTCGTAGTATTTCATCTCTTCGAAATATTGTTTCTCACAGAAACCCAGAACGCATTTGCCATGGCATTTTCTCTACATGAAAAAAATAATGATAAAGCTTTTAAGTTATATAAACTATTTTTAAAGCAAAAATTGGCCATGAAATTAATCTTTATTAATTAATTATGAGAACTCAAAAAACTCGAAACATAATCAAGCAGAAATGATTTTAGTAATGAAAATTGGAATTAATAACCTTTTAAAACTAAAAGATCAAAAATATTTTTAATTAATTCAACTTAAGTGTGGAAAAATGCTTTAAAAGGAAACCGAAACCAAAACCATAGCTCATAAAACTTCAAATATCCTAAAAACTAATTTGCTTACAGATCTGAAATTTCGTGGCAAGCATCGCAATGATATGGGCCACCAAACCATGCAAAAAATTTTTTTGGTAAAAATGAAATTTTTAGGGTACTGTGTAGCCTTAAATGTTTTAAAAAATAAACTGAGGATAAAAAAAAGCATCCTCTACCCACAGTTTCTTAAAGAAATATTTTTTGTTGAAATTACAGAAATAAACTCATATAAACTATGAAACTTATATAAACTATTTTTCTTTCCATAGTTCTCTTATAACTGATGCATATGTATATATCACTATAGAAAAAAGGAATTTTAAATTTCTACAAACTAAACAAATAAATAAAATTCTGAAGCGTTGTGTAAGAATATGAAAATATTTAAGAAGATGTGTTCTCCGCCCCCATAGCCCTTGATTTTTTTGATTAATGATAATCCTATGTGTATAGTACATAAAATTTAACTAAATATTAGTTATTAGCAATTAATTTTATTAATTAATGCTAATTATTAGTTTAATAATTTATTGTTTACGGTTTTTTTGTTCATAAAATCGACAAAATCAAAAGAATATGTTTGACGGCATACTGCGGCATGATTGAGGAATGTTGTGGACTTAACATCCTGGTGCCCTTCATTCTTAAAAAAATTTTGTGTGTGCCACTTCGGGTAAAACGCGTCATGTTTGACTGACTTTGAACATGGAATAATAGTAGGAGCTTGGATGTTTGGAACAATTGTAAGATAAACCCCCGTATTTGTGAAATATTTCCCTGAGTGAATCAAGGCTGGACTGTCCATGAAAAGCCTGGGTCTGAACGGGCAAATAGTGATCGTCACTGAGTGGTAAATGACAGAGCGAAAAAGAAATCTATTACGCTGTGAAATAAAAAAAAATTTAAAAGATTTTACACAAAAACAAGTTCCTTATGAAAGAGGAGATTTTATTGAGTACTTGACAAATGGGTTAGCGAGGGTAAGTCAAAAATTACTTACAGTTTTTGCTCTACAACTTTATTAGACAAAGATAAGCGGCAGCAGGGGCGGCTCTAGGGCCGGATAAACTGGACCCCTTCGCGGGGTGGCAAATTTTAAGAGCAACATTTGGATCGAATTTGAAAAATATTTTTTAAAATATAAATTTGATATATTTTCTGAAATATGAATGAGTTTGGTATTTCATTTAACATGTCTTGTTTCCTTATTTTGTACTCTGCATGCTTAATGGCAATGTTTTCTTTTATGTTGGAAACTTTTATGTTACGATGAGGCGGGAGTATATGTTAAATCATAAAATTTAATATGTTTACACTAGAAACTTTTCCCCCATCCCGGAGCGAGGTCACACAGGACATTCCTTTCACCGTTACAATGTCCGGTGTCAGCTATCCAAAAGGAGGCAGGGATAATAAGAGGTTTTGGTAGGTAGAGAGCCACAGAAGACGTTTTATTTTAGTTTTGAGTGTAGTTACTATATGATAAAACAAACGCTTGTGATGCCTACCATCAGTAGACTATTTTTGAAGAAATTGGCCTGCTGAAATGGACGATTCCTTCTCTTACATTTTACTTGTTTGAAATAATAACAAATAATTATGTCCTTAATTTCTAATTATTTTGAATTTTTTAAGACTTAAAGAAAAATATATATGTATATAGCTATACTGCCTTTTTGTTCGCTTGAATTATTAAAGTGTTATAAGTGTGTATTTATGTGAACAATTTATCTTTTTTAATTATAATTTTTTGCTTTAGATAGAAGGGAGGTATTTTCTATTTTTGTCCGGGGCAGCAAAACTGCTAATGGATTGGCGGCAGCCTCATGTGCATGCGTTGAGTTGGCACATATGTGGTCATATGAGCGGAATTTAATCGTCATTGCTTTTAGCTACAACAGTGAAAGCAAGACAGCGAAAACAGCAAGGAGTGATCAAATTTTTGAGGTCAGAGGATGTAAAAGGTGCCGAAAGTCACCGGAGACTTTTGTCATAATATGGGAAAATGCTTTGTTTTATAAAAACGTTTTACTGTGGATCAAAACGTTTAAAAAAGGGCGAGCGAGTGTAACACAAAAAAAAGAGAGGTGGTTATCTTCTTTAAGCATTAGTTACGGTTATAACTGTCAAATTATCCATGATGAACACAAATTCCGTAAAGTGCGCGCGCGATGAGTATTGCTTTCCTCAGCAATCAACGAGTAGGGCTTTGAAATCCTAGAACAGCCTCCCTACAACCCAGATCTTACTCCCCTGGCTTTCATCTCATTGGATCTCTCAAGGAAGCTTTGATAGGTCGTCAATTTACCTCAGACCTGGACGTTCGGGATGCGGTGCAAAAGTGGTTTCACAGCCTGGTACTAAGAAGGCGTACGGAAGTTTTAAAGTCGTATTACACGTACATTTTTGGTGCAACTTTTTGAACCAATTTTTCGTCCTATTTGAGGGTGCAGGGTTGCCGTAAACAAAACGGCATGCTCCGATGTCAGCCGTGCTCTATCTCCACATTGAAAAATTATTCGTGAATTTTTCTGCTTTGGCAAAAAAGAAAACATCCAAAATTATTTCTTTTATTTCGCTTGCGTTTTTGTTGTTGGGCGTAAACAGAAATGGAACAGCATTCTATTTAAAATATTATACGCCGTTAAAATATTAGATACCATTAAAATATTATATACCATTAAAATATTAGATACCATTAAAATATTATATACCATTAAAATATTATACACCATATCTAATGCGTTTGACGAAATCGAAGCCACCATCTTGTTTATGATGTAGGGCGCCAAAGATTTCCATTGGGTGGAATTTCAAGCAACTTTTATTTGGAACTACTTTTTGAGCTCACTAGCAAAAAGTTGTTCGAAAGCTGTTGCTATGGCAACTGAGTAAAAATTGCACGAATTGGAGGAAAAATTGCTCGTAACATGCACGTGTGATACAGCCTTTAGGCTCGCTAAACCAAGTCGAGGAGGGAGACTAAATAAAAAAAATAATATATCTGTTGTACACCTACCTTTGTTTAATAAAGATGTGTGTGTGTAGAACGAAAAGTGTAAGCAATTTTTTACTTGCCCTTGCCCTCGTAATAACACATTTTCAATTGTAGTAAGCTAGTTTTTAATTGATAAGTTATTTCAGTTTCCAATAAAAAATCAAATGGGTAGTTAACAGAAGATGAGAAGTTGTTAACAGTGAAATTTTCACTTTGGATCACCTATCATTTATAAATAACATTTGCTTTATTTACAACTCGAAGCTAAATTCATTTAATTTTACTTATATTGACTTCTTTTTGCATTTGAATATTATGAGTATATAAGAAATCCTGGAAAAATGTGTGTGCACGAAACGAAATAACTTACCTTATGGGCACCTGTACAAACTTCAAATATATGTTAAATATATTATAGTTATCTATTAGATTACAGATCATGATATTGAAACTCTGCTTATTTTTATCTTCTCAAGCATTCCAGATGGACAGCTTTTAAATAGCGTGTGACATCGCCCTTGTAACCAGACGTTGTCGGTCAATATTACTCCTAATCTCAGGTTGAAAACACTCCTTATTGTCATTTGAATTTGCATAAAATGCTTTTAAATATGACAGAAATGATACAGTTCGATGTTTAGGAACTGGTTCTCGACATCGTGTCCCGAGGTGTTGGCTACAGCGTCGAGGCTCGTAATTATTAATTATCGTCATCTCCAGCTTCAATCGCAACACTTCGAATCAGATGAAAGGTGTAATTATCCGAGCTTAATGAAGGCTTTAATTTGCAGCTAAAATTGCATCTTATAAAGGGGCTGGCGGAGAAATTCATTTATCAACCACGCTAAACGACGAACCGTCACGAAGAAGGCGATAATATACCGCTGTTGCCAGGTTGGGAATATTAAAAATGTGAGAAAAATCATCTGCTGGCAATGGCGAAACTATAAATAGTGTCGTCTGAAAAGAATCAGGGGCCTCGATGGGACAAACGATTTGGGTGTGATATATTTTTAGTAAACGTCACTTAAGAATCATTATGAGAGGTATTAATTATGTCTTTTTATATTATTTGTAATGAGTGCGGTGAAATCGTTAGATCCATTTTTAATTTTTGATGAATTTTATTGGCAGGAATAAATTTAGAATGAGTTATAGTTGAAAGAGACAAAGGAATCAGAAAACAAAGCGGGCTTTAATTTAGAAGCCAAAAATAAAACCTTGATTGGGAATTTAGTATTATAACCATACTATTGTTTTGAAGTTAGTGAGAGGCCCAGATTTAATTTATTGCTGCAATTTATGTAAAAACTATAATGATGCATAAATTAATCACGTACTAATTAATTTAAGCGATTTGTCGGTACATTATAATTAATTACATAAAATTAATTCATTGCACTAGTTTTGATTATAGTGATATATAGAAACTTTACGCGATGTAATTACGTATAATATTTTATAGAAATTTTAAAAATACCGTAAAATCCGGCGCATGACGCGTACTTTAACACAAAAAATAAGATCGGAATTTATGGGTGCGCATTATACGTTGGGCATAAAAACGATACCTTTGAAAATAAAAAAAAAGAGATGACCTTAACAAATTTAGACTTCTACATATATCGAAGTACTATTTATTTAAAAGAAATGGCATACTTAATGAACTTGAATGTTGTAGTTCTCGAAGTATTCTATTTTTTTCTAAAGCTTGGAATAATTCCTCGAATGAATAACTTTAAAACACAAGAACATTGCATACGTACATTTTTTTAGGTTTCTTCGTGAAAAAGGGGGTGCGAATGTACCTAAAAATAAAAAAATCATCTTTCAAATATTGGTGCGCACCATACGCTGAATTTTACGGGACAGATAATGTACATTGAGTTTTCGTATGATGAGGGAATAACCATGAAAATGTTGAATTTTTTAGTTACCTCATTAATTTACGCTGGCGAGTTCTACTGTAATATAAAGATGTCTGCGTATTTGTGAATAATTCAACATTTACTTACATTATTTAAGAGCAACTTAAACATTCACGTATAATGAGAATAAACGACATCCTATGGTACATGCATGCTATTAAATACTTTCAAGAGTGACAGAAATGACGATATACTCATTAGAATATAGGCTCATTTTTTACCCCTCTTTCGTTCGAAAAACACTATAAAAGTAGCCATTTACCTAGCTAACTAAAGAGAAAGTCATTTTTGAAGAAAAAAAAAATCTTTCGTTCGTACATTGCACTTAAAATTTTGAAAATTAGAAAAATCTCGATACCTTTTTGTCTATTTTTTCAAATAATTTACTTGGCCGATATCGAGTGAGTGAGTGAATATTAGCGTGGCACTGTTCAGCTACACGAGGGCTTTTGGCGACGGACCGCGTAATTTTGAATCATGGTCAAGAGACGCGGACGACACCTGAGCTGGCATCCCCCTCTCCTAACTACGACACCACACCGTCGGGAGGACATTTCAGCTCTCGAGAGATTTAGCGTGCATCGCTGCGCTACACGGCGGGTCTTCAGTGGTACGCGACAAAGCCAGCCACGATCCGATACCTATACCACTCGGCTACCGCGGCCTTGCCAGTATCGAAATATTACTGTTCTAAATGTGAGCCTTGAGGTATGAGAAACAAGAAATAAATTATAGCTTAAAAAAATAAAGAAAACGCTTTTATAGTGAATCGAACTAAACAGTAAAAAAAATATCTTAATTTAAGAATAAAATGATTAACGAGAGAATTAATGTCATTGTGGTAAAAGAAGTGCGAGTGCTCTGTATTAATTGTTATAATTCCTAATTAGTTCTGTTCCGAAATGCTGAGTCAGTGTAAAACTGTGGTACAAAGCACCCCACGCTTTTACCAAAATGACATTATATATATAAAGGGTGTTTTTTTAGAGGTATAGAACTTTAAATTGCAATAAAACAACGATGTGTTATTCGATTGACATGAATTTTTTTTATTCGAAAGATAATCTTGCGACATTACATTTTAACTATGATTTCTGGCATATGACTGCCACGGCTGGCTCGACTGTAGTCCAATCTGGACGTCCAATTTTTGATGACTTTTTCCAACATTTGTGGCCGTATATCGGCAATAACACGGCGAATGTTGTCTTCCAAATGGTCAAGCGTTTGTGGCTTATCCGCATAGACCAATGATTTTACATAGCCCCACAGAAAATAGTCTAGCGGTGGTTAATCCCAAGATCTTGGAGGCCCATTCACAGTTCCAAAACGTGAAATTAGGCGGTCACCAAACGTGTCTTCCAATAAATCGATTGTGGCACGAGCTGTGTGACATGTTGCGCCGTCTTGTTGGAACCACAACTCCTGGACATCATGATTGTTCAATTCAGGAATGAAAAAGTTAGTAATCATGGCTCTATACCGATCACCATTGACTGTAACGTTGTGGCCTTCATCGTTTTTGAAGAAGGATTCCACCAGCCCATAAAGCGCACCAAACACTCAGTTTTTCTGGATGCAACGGTGTTTCGACATACACTTGTGGATTAGCTTCACTCCAAATGCGGCAGTTTTGTTTGTTGACGTAGCCATTCAACCAGAAGTGCGCTTCATCGCTAAACAAAATTCGCTTATGAAAATCGGGAACAACGGCAATCTCGTTTTGGGCCCATTCGACGAATCTACGCCTTGCTTGATGATCGTTTTGATGAATTGCCAAACCAAACTGAGAATAAATCACTTGACATCTGTTAAATCGGTCGCCATCATGGAAAGTAATGCCAACTTAAACTTCTATACCTGGAAAAAAACACTCTTTATATATATACTAGCTGTACCCGGCGCGCGTTGCTACGCAAACAACTGAAATAAATTTAAGAAAAATAATTTTAAAGGAAAATCAGTACACAAATATTCAATTCATTCAAAGCCGTTTCTAAAAAATGGTGTGATTACAAAGTTCACTTTCAATTAGATAAGTGCTGTGGGATACACAATATTTCTTGTTTTTCCATCTGGTGCGTAGACGAATAAATCAGAAGGTTTTCCGACACGTGAGCAAGCCGCATAGAGCTGTCCATGTGAGAAGCATGGATTCTCCAAATTTAATCCACACACTTGTAACGATTGTCCTTGTGCTTTGTTAATAGTCATTGCGAAAGCGAGTCGCATCGGGAACTGTAAACGTTTGAATTCGAATGGCATATCTGTTGGGATCATTGGGATATGTGGCAACAGGACGTCTTCACCTTTGAATTTTCCAGTCAAAATTGTTGCCTCGATAACATTGTTCATCATTTTCTTGACTGAGAGTCTGGTTCCGTTGCAAAGTCATGGTGGATTTATGTTTCGAAGAAGTATGATGGGTACGCCAATTTTCAATGTAAGAACGTGCGGTGGCATGCCTGGCAAATCAAGCGAATTCAAGAATTAATTGGATAGTTGACAACCTCATCTTGATTCTCCACAGTATCGATGGACTTATATGTTGTCGTTTCACTGGGTATTCCATGCTGAATGGTGAAGTTGATGGTATTGACATCGATGTTTTTGGCTGCTAATATAACACGCGTACTGAGCCACTGATGGTTTTTGTAGTTTTGTGCAATGTTTGGGAAAACTTTTTGCACCAATTCGTCGATGCTTTCTGTTATCTTACAGAAGTTTGCTGGCAGGGTGATACATTGTATAGATTCATCAATTTCCATTCACCCATTTCCAATATCCATTAATTGTTTTGCAAAATTTCCAGCCGATGCATCCCGTTGTAGTTGTACACGCATGTTAGTTTTCAAAGTCAATTTCTGTAAATGACGCCATAGAACTGATGATTTAAGACATGCATGAAGTTCATCAGCGGGTGTTGATCGTGGTATAAGGGGCAGTGTTTGTCGAAAATCACCAGACAATAAAATGAGTGCGCCACCGAAGATCCGTCTGTTTCCTCTGAAATCTCGCAGTGTACGATCAAGCGCTTCCAATGCTTTCTTGTGAGACATTGTACATTCGTCCCATATGATAATTTGACACGTTTGGAGTACTTTTCCCATTCCAGAGTTTTTGCTGATGTTGCATGTTGGTGCCTCAGTGTTTTGCAAATTCAACGGCAGTTTCAATGCTGAATGCGTTGTTCGGCCACCATCCAAAAGAGTTGCCACAATTCCAGATGATGCAATAGCCAGTGCAATATTATTTTGTGATCGTATGGTTGCCAAAATTAGTGAAAGAAGAAAAGTCTTGGCTGTACCACCGGGCGCATCTATGAAAAACAGTCCACCGCTTTGTTCTGTGATTGCACGCATAATTCTGTCATACGCAATGCGTTGTTCTAGAATCAACTGCGGAAGATTTGTCCTAACAAATGTCCCCAGTTCATCAGAATCATAGTGTGTTTCTCGTTGCAAATCACAATCAAAAAGGTTGTTTGCATGTCGGTTTGAAGCAGGCATTCCCAGTTGCACCAGTGCCTTGTTAGCGATTGTCAAACATATGTCTTCAATCAAAATCAATGCTTCATTATACACGTTTGGTATGAAATGAATGTCCGAATTTTGATTCGCAGCACGCAAACGATGTAGAATATCTTCACTCATGCAGTCCTTGTATTTTTCCCAAAGATCTTTTGGATTAGATGGGAAGCAGGTTGTTAATATTATGGCAGATAGCGTGCGTATTTGCTGTGGTCGAGCAGTATTCGATGCATCAGCTAGTGCAGTGTCCCAATGTGCATCATTCTCAAGAAGATTTAGTTCTTGGCAAGCTTAGCGATAAGTAGCGCACAGCTGACCGTTGACTGTTCTTAAATCTTGAAAGGATATTGGTCCACGTATATTGATCAACAGCAATCTTAGATAGAAGCGTTATGTATTGTTCGGATGAACAGTGTACAGACGACCCAATGCATCACTGGAATATAAATTGGTATGTCCTTCAATTGCTTTACCTTGTTTGCGACGTTGAAACTTTTTAGTCGATGCATTCCACGTGTAGAATTTCGGTACTTCAGAATAAAGCAAAGTTTTAGCAAAAAGATCATCTTGGCACAATGAGTAAAACGCAGTTAAAGTTGTTGCCGGTGGAACCAATGCTCTTGCACGTACATTATCTGCTGTAAAGTACACGCGCTGTCCATTCTCGAGATGCACCGCCAAGTGTATTACTGTTGGATGTCGTTCATGGATTGGAAATGATAAGATGCGCCATACTGCTTCATTGCTGCTTATGTAGCGTCCAAGTTGGTATTGGTTGATTTCATCGAGAGGTGCAGCTACATTCCCTACTCCGAAGACTGCCATGTCGCTTCCTTTGTTGACATATTTGCAAATGTATTTGATCGACTTCACTGAATTGCAATACTCAACATTAATGTGTGCTTTGAAGGTCTTTGAAAGCAGTGGTGAATATGGCACAATCCAACGATTATCTACTTCAATATCAATGTTTCGTACTTTCAGAACGACGGATTTGCCACCATCCTCAACTGATCGTCGACGATACAGTGGATATCCGTCATTGCCAGTGATAGTATCAGAAACCAATTTTCTTGGGTATCGTTTCGTGCATTTCCATCAGACCTGCATGGTGAATTATTGTTGAATGCTCCACATGGGCCATGGATCATATTTTTGGTGACGACGTCGAATAATTTTGGATCAATGTGCTTATCTGGTATTTCTGCTGAGATGATTTAATCAATTTGATCTGGCGTAATTTTGTTGATTAACCAAACCAAAATATGTGCATGTGGCACTCCTCTTTTCTGCCATTCAATGGAATACATCCAGCAGCGTGTCTCTCCAAAACATGATGCTTGATAATAAAATTCATCAAACATTTCAATTTTTGTTTAAATACGCGTGCGGTAATGTCATGGCGGTCCGAAGATGATTGTTCAACTAATAGAAGTTCTTTAATTTCATTCCATGTTGGATTACATGTAAAGGTGACGAACAAATCTGGACGACCATATGCGCGATCGTATGTCATCGCATCTTGTGCGTATTCATGCATGGGCCGTGGACTCCCCGTGAATGTAGACGGTAATATGGCCATTCTTCCCAATTCGTTTGGATTGACGTTACCATTATTAACGATTGCGTCTCGTAAATGGATGTACTGTTCAGAACGCAACTCGGTTTGATTCAATCGAATATATAATAGCCGTTCGGTTTCAATCTTCGCGTACATGTCGACGATATATTGATGGAACAATTGTCTACATTTTAGAATGTGGTTCTCAGCGTCATCAGTCGATACGAATAATAATTCATGGCACTGACTTTCTTATTCGTTCCGTCACCTGTTTGTGGATTTATAATTTTGATGTTAAAATGATATCCACCATCTCGCCAAAACAGAATCGGATACTGCAATCCGTCGTATGAGCGATGAGTTTCGGAGACTCGCTGAATGTCACCACTTCTGCGATGAAGAATTATGTCGCGCGATTCAAATTCTTCGCCAACTATAACGATCGCCACTTCATCAATTGTTGGTGCATTTAACTGTCTCTCGTGTTGGCCAAGGGGTCCTTTGTCTGCTCGAATCACAACTGCATAGTCATCGGCTGGCATTCGTTGAATGGCGGTTTTAAACAACCGAACTAATTCATTGTGTTGATCGAAAAGGCCTTGTAACGCACCCAAAATTTCTCGTCTAGTGCCCGCATTAAAATGACATCGTTGTTCAATTTGTTCATCACTGTTTGCCATAAAATAAATTTGAAGGAACTTGTGATCTGCGTCCGGCAATGGTAGAAGCGATCCGGTATGATGATAAATTTGCCCTTGGACTCTGAATGTCGGCATGTAATTTTCGCGCACGATGTTCGTTGCACCGAGCGATATCATTTGGAAGCATGAATTGTACTTGCGGATGTTTTCCAAGAAATGCTTCGACACACGTGTAACACCAGATAGAAACATTGACAGTGGTTCGGGTGGTGAATGTAATTCTGGTAGCTTAACTTTTCCACTGGCGCAGCACATTCCACGCGTTTCATTTTTAAATTTGAGTGCACTACAATACATGCAAATTTTATCCATTTTTCCAATGACGACATTTAGATGAAGACTATAATCATTATTACTGTCATAATGGAATGCACTAAGATTCAAATCAGCGTGCAGTGTTCGTCGTGATCGAGCAGTGCTTATTCGAACATTTTGCAGCCTTCTTTCCCGTAATTCAGTTCTCTCAGAAGAACGGATCTGATTAGTACGTATTCAATCAGTTTCTAATCTTACTTCTCGTTGGTCAGACGATTCAGACGAACTGGTCTCAGTGGCGTGTACTCGAAGATTTTCCAGCCTTAATGCTCGTTGCTCGTCTGATTCTGAGGCTCGT